>CAUYPK010101191.1:0-51201 GCA_963574355.1 Loris lydekkerianus | reverse complement strand
CTTCAGTGGGGAATTCAAGCCATTCACATTTATTGAGGTAATTGAGAAGTGTGATAATACTTTATTCATCTTATTTTGTGAGAGTCCATTGCTTAGTTTTACCTTTTGCATCAGTGTGGACATTAGGTTCTGTCCTTTAATTTTTGGGTTCTTACTTTGCTGCTGATCCATTGTGATGGTCAGTGTGTAGAACACATTGAAGAATTTCTTGTAGAGCTGGTCTTGTTGTGGCAAATTTCCTCAATGTTTGTATATCAGTAAATGATTTGATTTCTCCATCAATTTTAAAGCTTAGCTTAGCAGGATATAGAATTCTGAGCTGGAAATTGTTCTGTTTAAGCAGATTAAAGGTAGATGACCATTGTCTTCTTGCTTGGAAAGTTTTATTAGAGAAGTCTGCAGTCACCCTGATGGGTTTGCCCCTGTAGGTCAACTGGTGCTTACTCCTGGCAGCTTGAAGAATCTTTTCATTTGTCTCAACTTTGGACAGGTTCATCACAATGTGTATTGGAGAACCTTGGTTAGGTTGAGGCGACCTAGGGTCTGATATCCCTCTGAAAGGAGTGTGTCAGAATCTTTGGTGATATTTGGGAAATTTTCATTTGTAATAGTCTCTCGTATGGCTTTCATTCCCCTAGGGCATTCATCTTCCCCTTCTGGGATACCTATAACTTGTATGTTTGAATGCTTAATAAAGTCCCATAATTCTGTCAGTGAACGTTCTGCTTTATCTTCTTTTCTGCCTCTTTTACTATCTGAGTTATCTCAAGAGCTTTGTCCTCTACCTTTGAGATTCTTTCTTCTTTATGGTCTAATCTGTTGTTGATACTTTCTATTGTACCTTTAAGTTCCCTAATTGACTGCTTCAGTTCCTTCAGCTCTGCTACATCCTTTCTATAGTCTTCATATCATTCATCTCTTATTTGTTTCTGTTTTTGGATTTCCTTTTTTTTTTTTTTTTTTTCTTTTGGTTATTTTCCACTTTATAAGCAGTTTTCTTCATTGTTTCCATCATTTCCTTCATTGTTTTCATCCTGTGTATTCTAAATTCCCTTTCTGTTATTTGTAAAATTTCTTTATGGGTGGAATCCTCTTTAGTAGCTACCTCATGGTCCCTTGAGGGAGGTGTTTGCTCCAGACTGGTTTTCCAAGTTGTCAGGAGTTTTCTGCTGTTTCTTTCTCATGAGTGATTTCTTTTATCTGCTTCCTTGTCCTAATTTTTCTTTCACTTCCTCTTGCTCTTTTAGTTGCCATGCCTCTGCACCAGGGTTTTTATGAGTCCTTTTGGTACAGGATGAGAAGGTTGAAGAGCAAGAAGGGAAAAAAGAAAGAGAGGAAAAAAAAAAAAAAAAACAAGGAAAAAAGAGAAAGGAGAGGGGGTGGGTAAAAGGGAGTATTGACAAAAAGAAGAGGGGTACAGAAAGAGAGAGACAGGGCAATGTAGGTGTACATTAGGGTACTTTGACCCAACCTTAAAAACTCCCAACCTTTGGGGGTGCTGGGTTGGGTGGTTCTCTTGAGGTCAGCAGCTCTTAGCAAGCCTGTTTGGTCACAGTACCCCACCTCCACCAAGAAAAGAGGAAAGACAAAAATGCTATTAATATAAATCAAACCAAAACAAGCAAGTAGAAAACTTTACAGGGTAAAATTGTTGGAAAAACCAATAGGGGTAGAAACACTAGGAAAAATGAAGTTTGAGTTGTTGAAAAAGGCAAGAATCGGAAATTATATTTAAACTAGGAAAATGAAGAAAGAAAAGAAAATAAAGAAAAGAAAAATCTATAGTGAAAATGATCAAATTAAATAACAAAACAAAACTACAACAAAAACAACACACTTCCCCCCAAAAAAGAAAATAAAAAAAAACCCAGAAGAAAGCAGTATATATCTCTTGCTGAATATTGTCTGGGCAACAGGTGATCTTCTGGGGTATGAGATGTTAATCACACTGCTGATATGCCTGTAGGAGATGGAGACTGGAGACTGAATGCCTGTGCTGATTTCTTAAACCCTGCAGGGTGGAGATCCTAAATCTCTTTTCAGCCTTCATAAAAGGCTCTTTAAACTGCTAAACTTGGCTAGGCAGAAGCTTTTTCAGGAAAGTGCCTGTTGTTGGGATCACTACTGAAGTGCTATCCACTTAACCAGTGTGCAAAAACAGGTCTCGCTTATGCTCCTGAGGTCTAAGGCTGCAAAGCATCTCAGTCCCCACCTTTAGGCTGCTCAGTCACTAGATTACTAGCTCCTGCCTGATCCTTGCTCTGCGACCCTGAGGGCAGAACTTGCCAGGGCACTTCTCCCACAATGACTCTGTGTGGCCCATAGCTGAACACTATTAGATCTGTCTGCCTCGGTGGTTCAGTCTGGGCCCTAGACAATGCTCAAAGTCCTCCACACTCTTGCCCAAGTTCTCCTAAGTTATTTCAACTGAGTGCCAAGTCCAGAAAAACCAAAGCAGCTCACAGGCAAGGCCTTTCCACTTTGCAATCTCACTACTGCTATACTTACAGCTGCCGGTGGGATTAGAACAAACAAACACATGCAACCATTTGCCAGTTTTCCACAGCTTTTGTCCTACTCTTGGGGTCCAGAAGTCTCTTTCTGACTCCCTGTGTCCTCAAAGGGATGTTTATGGGCAGATCCCACCAGCCAGAGATGCCTGGAGTCTTATCTCCCCAGACTCACTGTGGCCAGTTGCAAGGAAGCTGTTTGTGACTGTTCATTCTAATCAATAGGAACCTTGGTTCATGCAGAGCTACAGGGAAATTCATGGGCTCTATTAACCAAAATCTGGCAATCAAGACTCACATCTTTATTCCTCACCCACCTGCCTGAAACTACTTTCTAAATGAATTCCATTGTATTCTAGATCACCAAAAGCTATATTTGTTGTGATAATTAATGAGGTGGTCTAAAGTCTTGGGTTTCTGCAATATCATTTCTACTAGCTTAATTCTGAGAGGTTCCAGATCATATGATATTCCTATTTTGTTTCCCTAAAAAAGAACCTTTATGACACAGATTAACAAATAGGACTAAAGAAACAACAACCAAAGCAAATAGACAAACTTCAGAATGGGAAAAGATATTTGCTTATTATGAATCACACAAAAGCTTTGTAACTAGGTTCTACAGAGAACTCAAATTAATCAAGAAAAAAAGACTCAATAATCTCATATATCCCTGGGCAAGAGACATGAATAGAATTTTCTCTAAAGAAGAAAGATGAATGGCTAACAAACATATGAAAAAATGCTCATCTTCTCTGATTTTGAAAGAAATGCAAATCAAAACTACCCTGAGATATCACCCAACCCCAGTGAGAATGGCCCACATCACAAAGTCTCAAAGCTACAGATGCTGGTAAAGCTACAGATGTGGAGAGAAGGGAACAATTTTACACTGCTGGTGGAACTGCAAACTAATACAACATTTTTTGGAAGGAAGCGTGGAGAATCCTCAGAGAACTCAGATTAGACTGCCCATTTGATCCTTCAATCCCATTACTAGGCATCTACCCAGAAGGAAAAAAATCCTTTTATCATAAGGACATTTGCACTAGATTGTTCATCAGAGCTCAATTTACAATTGCCAAAATGTGGAAACAACCTAAACACCCACCAACCCAGGAATGGATTAACAAGCTGTGGTACATGTAGACCATAGAATACTGTTCAACCATAAAAACAAAAAAAAGATAGAGACTTTACATCTTTTGTTTTAACCTAGAGGGAGGTGGAACACATTCTTCTTAGTAAAGCATCACAAGAATGGAGAAGCCAGAATCCAATGTACTCAATTCTAATATGAAGGCAGTAGATGAGCTAATTCAAAGGGTGGGGTAGGGGAATGAGGTAGCAGGGAGAGAGGCGAAGAGAGGGGGATGAAGGACATGGTGGATGGTACACCTCTTGCAGGCAGGACACAAGTATAAAAGGGACTTTATCTAAAAATTACAATCGTGTAACCTAATTCTTTGTACCCTCAATGAAAATGAATCCCAAACAAAAACAAACAAACAAACAAACAAACAAACAAAAAGAGCCTATATGTGTCAGGCCCATGGAACACACAACAGGAGACAACTAAATTCTGGTGAAGATTGTCTTTGAGAACCCTTGTGCCTCTCCATGTCTACAGTGAATTTTGTTTCAATCAAGGAAGACCCCACCCTGGCCAGCACTTTACATTCAATAGCAGTTTTAATAATTGTTTTGAGCTTCATGAGTTTGGGGAACTTGCTTTAATAATTTTTCTTTTTAGCAGGGAAAAGCTTCAGATCATTTAGTGTTAGATGTGTTTCTAAAAGTGAACGTGCAGAGATAAATTTTATTTGTTTTTGAGAGTTAAATACATTATTATGAATAAGAATGCTTCTGAATTCCAGTGGGTTCACTTTTCTTCTTGGGCAATTGACTAATCCCTCAACTCCACCATTTGCTATAGGAAAACTAATTTCACTTTTGCTAATATAGTGCTTGGACAAGTTTGATTTCTCTTGATGGAAATTAATATCATTTTTTCTCCCCGGTCTTCTCTGTGAAGATATAGTACACTCGTATTGTCAGGATCAGGCCATATTTGGCCACAAAGAAGCTGGAAACTCCAGGAGGGCTGACCTTTCCATGGTTTTATACTACTGATAGGGTTAGACTATGTATTTCAAATGTCTTCTATATGTATTTACTGGGCGAGATGTTTTGAAGATGGGGTTTTATAGGTATGTAAAAGGGTGTTGAACAACAAAATACCAACCCTTGCTTCATTTCCTCCCCACCTTTATGCACAATAATTTTTTTCCCCTTGACATTGGGGAAAAATGTTTTAATAGAATAGTTAAAAAAAGGTGAGGGTGGGGAGAAAAAGAAGAAGAAATAAAAAACCTCATAAGACTAAAGTTTGCATTGTGTTTGTGTTTTTCTTTGTTACTGACATGGAAATGGATGTGGTTTGTACTTAGTGGATTCTGGGGTTCCAGAAATTTCAGATGATAGTTCATGCATTTTATTTATGGGCCGAGGTTTTTGTTTTGAAAGTCACCAGGATTGAAGGAGCTTTGAATTCATGCACAAACAAAACCCAATCATGTCGAACAATTACGTGTAAAGAGATTTTACTTGGCTTGCAGTTGGCTAAGAAATCATTTACAAAGCTTTACCCATTAGGAGGTTTGGGGGTTACTGGCTAGGTGGAAACCAGGCAAAATGGCCAGGATGAGCTTTCTAGGGAGTTGGTACTACGTAGACAAAAAGCAGGACCTTCTGAGAACAGCAGTTTGGGAAATGAAATCTGGTCCCAGCTCAGGCAGTTGCCGCCTGTATGATCTCGACATATCTTTGATTGCTTCCCACTTGCTACTGTCTCACTCCACTTTACTTTTCTTCACAGTACTTATCGCCATCTGTTATACGATACATTTGTTTTAAGAATATGTGTTGTCTGTCTCTGCCAAGTATCCTGAGTCAGCTCTTTGAGAGCAAGGACTTAGCCTGTGTTGATTTCTGCAGCATCTCCAGGAGCTAGGCTGGGGCCCAGCGTATCTGGCACATGCTCAGTAGAGCAAGTAAATGTCAATGGGGAATAATAATCCTGCCTCCTGCGGTAGGAGGGCTACATGTGACACGACTAGCCAAGTGACCAGAATAGGGAAAAGATCCATTAAATATTTGTTCCTTTTACTCCTTTTCCCAAGCCTCACCCCTTCTCTCTACTACCCTTGTTCTGAAAATTGATAACTTTTAGGGATTAAGGGTGGCCCTTTCTAAATGTTTTCTCAGGAACAGTCATCCCTCAGTGTTTGTGTGGAGGATTGGTTCTGGGACACTCGCTTCCCCAAATCCAGGCATGCTCAAGTCCCTGAGATAAAATGGTGTAGTATCTGCTCACTCATCCTCTCCTCCGAGTTCATCTCCAGATTACTAATAACACCAGATTACCCTCCATTTATGTGGATTCAAGGTAGTACTCAGGGTGCAGCAGATTTGGATTTTGCCATTTGCAACTTTGTGGAACTTTCTCTCTCTGTGTCTCTCTCTTTTTCCTAACTGATAGCCTGCCAGGGATTTCCATGAATATTTTTGTCTGAGATTGGTTGAATTTAGGGATGTGGAACTCACAGATATGAAGAGACAGCTGTATTTTATGAAAGTCCTGAACTCCTGGGGTGAATTTAAATCAAATGATGACCTCTTCTAAGACAATGTACTTTTAAATCTTCTTTCTAATTGTGTAATGAAAGGAACTGACCCCTGTTAAAGGAATTTAAGGTATTAGCTAAGCAGATGGAAGAAGGGCAGAAGACGATGGGCATTCTAGATGTCCCTGAAATCAGGCTGTGTTGCTGACTTTCTGTTCTGCCTGACGATAGTTGGCCCAGAGTGAGTCTCAGAATTCACTGCTGGTCTCAGCATCTGTGATGAGACCAGATGAGGGTGCAGCTAGCGATGGACTGAGAGCTAGATGAAGAAGCACTTGACTGCTACCCAGGCGACTTGAGTTCTAGTCTGAAGTCTTTCATTCATTAGCCTCAAAATATACACAGTGTCTTTCATTTGGCAAACATGTGTCTGCGAGTAAGACATCAAGGCCTTCAGCTAAGATGCTGTGGCACAGCCCTGTGCTTTATCTATTTCCATTGGATTTTATAGTTTAATTATGACTTGACCCAAACCAAACTTGGACTGCTGTAGGTAAACTGTTTTTTAATGACTTTTGTGTGTGATAATAATGATGATGCATATTTAATAGAGGAAATTTGGGAAATAAAGAAGGGGTATAAAGAAAATAAAAATTACTTGTAACCTCACTACCAAAAGGGAAGCACCATAAACATTTTAGTTAATTTCATTCTCTTCCTTCCCACTCTGTATCTAATCTGTCTCTGTCCCCATATTTGTACATATCAACCTGTATAAACAATAATGCATTTTTTCCACTTAAGATATTATGCACATTTTTCTATGTAATAAATGTTTTCAAAACCATGATTTTCATGGAGAGTGTAATATGTGTTTATGCCATAATTTATACAAACATCTCAACTGCTGCCTATCTGGCTTATTTCTCATTTTTACTGTCACAGTCACACCAATATGGAATTCTTGACTTACCCCCAAACTTGTTCTTCAGGCTTCCCTGTCTCAGCAGATGGCTTCACCAGTCACTGACTCAAATCAGAAATCCAGAGGTCATTCCTTCCTTTATTTAAATCCTGCTTCCTGTTCATCATTTGATTATCACTGATTCTAGCTCCAAAGTGTATGTTCAGGCTGTTTCCCCTCTCCAGCTCCACCACCCTACCTTGGACTTGCATCTGCTCTACTGTAGTGATTGCTGAGCAGAGGGTTCCCCATGCCCCCTCTGACATTTTCCTTGTCATCTATTAAAGCCATACATTGGAGCACGCCATTCCCTGCTTTGGACCCTTCAGTGGCTTTTTACTGCACCTGCATGAGATTCAACATCCTCCAAGCCCACCAGGCCCTATGTGACCTGGATCCTGGTCACCTTCCCAGTATGATCGAGCATATGCTATTCTGTTACTTATGTATCATTTCCCAGCCACATGGGCACTTGGTTGCTTCCCAGACCAGGCTATTCTTCAAGCACATTGATGTTCTTGTCCTTTGCAGGCCCCCATGCTGCCCTCTCTTGCCTGTTGTGTCTTGGCTTTAACGTTGGTCCCTCAGTCAGGCTCCCCAAGCTGACATAGTCTACCAACACTGCCTTTTATCTCATCACAATGCTTATTTCCTCCATAGATCTTTTACAATTGGTATTTATTTACAGTTGTAGGGAGTTGACCACCTCCCTACATTGAGCGCCTCCTGAAGTTGACCTCATTTGCATAGACCAGACGTGCACCACATGTACAGGTCAGTACAGCAGGCCCAGTTCCTTACGTGGACCACCCATATGTGTTGACGTGTTTGTTACAGTCTCTTGGTGGTCACCTGCAGAGGTTCTGCTGGAGTTCATTTTTCATCATCTATGTCTTCACTAGCATTAGGACGTTGTACAGAAACAGGGACCATACTTGTTTGTATACTTTTATAGTCCAGCACATGACACGATGCTTGGAAAATGCTAGGCTCTCAATAAAATACTTACATGTGCAAAAGGCTCATTAATGAGCTCTAAAATGTATATTAAAATATGATTTTTTGGCCAAAACATTGGAACATTGAAGACAGACATGTGGAGTGGTGGGAGGTGTGTGGAGAAATGCATGTTTTAATAAGCTGTGATTTACAGCATTTCTGGAGGGTAAATTTGGCACCAAATTTTAAAAAAAATTCACCATTTCATGCATGAGAATATTTACTACAATATTAGTTATGGTAATAAATAACTGAAAATGACCTACGTTCCAGAAAAGGAATTTAAGTTAAATCCATTATGACACATTTATGTAAGAGAACTCTACAATAATGATGTAGATCTGCACTCACAGATGTGCAAGTTCTCCCCACTACGCTGTGAAGAAAAAAGAAGAAATCACACCCTGCCTGGTCCTGCTAAACAACAATGACAACTGCAACAAAAAAATAACCAGGTGTTGTGGCGGGCTCCTATAGTCCCAGCTACTTGGGGGAGGCTGAGGCAAGAGAATTGCTTGAGCCCAAGAGTTTGAGGTTGCTGTGAGCTGTGACGCCATGGCACTCTACCAAGGGTGACACAGTAAGACTGTGTCTCAAAAAACAAAGAAACAAACAAACAACAACAACAACAAACAAACAAACAACAACAACAAAAAAAAAACAAGAAAAGAAGGAAAGAATTTAAACAAATGGCTCACGGAGCATAATCTCGATCATTTAGGGACAAGGTATGCATCACTAATAAGGAATGAATCTGAGTCTTCCAGAAGGTTTTTACTGAAACACTGGCAGTGGGCATATGACTGGTGAACTTTCCAGAAGTTTCAATTTTGTTCTTTAAACTTTCCTTCTTTTCCTAATAATGAGAATGTATGGAAATAAGACATGTATACAATAAGAGACCTGTGCACTGAGGATTCAGAGACAAGAAGAAATCGTTCTGGCCCTCTGCGAGCTCACGCTAGAGGAGGCAGCAGAGAAGTCAGGAACATCCAGGGAGGTGCGTGGAATGACAGTGACGTGGGGGGGGGTGTGGTTTGTGGAAGCCAAAGGAGACTGTGTCCCACAGTTGCAGAGAGCTGGGTCTGCCACTTTTTCTTCTGATCTTAATTTCTTAGTTGGGAAATGAGAGGATCTCTATGAGCCTTTGAAGTTTTTGGTCACTCTCTCCCTTTTTCTTTTTCATGAGAGGGACCCACTTCCAATTCTGTTTGGAAGTGCTCTAAGTTTTCTCTTTGTTCTTCCTAAATAAAATCTCTTTTTGTGACTGTGAAAAAAAATTATCCCATGATTTTCAAGTCTATGGGTATAAACCAGTGTGATTTTCAAGCCTACCTTTTGCCAAAGTTCTACCACTTCTGGTGAAATTCTAGACCACACTTAATCCCTTGGTCTGTTCATTTGAAACTAAAAACTTAGCATCACCTCTAACCCCATCCTTTGAGTGGAGGAGGTGGAGATAGTCAAATTCAGATCTGTCAGATTAAAGTGAAAAATACTGGGAAGAACTGCCTGAATTCCTTTCCTGCTTAGGACTTCATTCATAGCAGTCATATATAGTGATAGGTGTGTGAGTTCAGTGGGCTGAGACCTAGATTAGGGAGGTGAAATTTTTACTAACAAGGTTTTATTAAATCTATGAGATAACTGCAAAACCCAGGATGTTTTGAACCTAATGAGACATCAGTGCAATTGAACTCCCAGACAGCTGTCATTCATTTTGGGGGTAAAACTTGTGAATTAATCCCTTGATGTCTTTTTTTCACTCTATTTCCTTTTGCACCGTAGGAAGCATGCATCAGCGAAAGGTTAAACTTTTAAAACTGTTCAGGAGGCAAATCCTTTCAATGCTTTGTGGGGAAAATATTCTTTTAATTCAGATTTGGTGAGAGTTGCCAGGGTAGCAAATTAAAGATTTATTGTCTGGGAATTTTTGGATCACAACCTAACATAGGTCTGGTTGCTTTATTCTAAAACGTCTGGAGGTTTTCCAGAGACTGTGCTTTCTACTTGGGCCAGGTATTGGAAGCATAGCCAATGCATTGATTGATTAATCAAAGCAATGCATGTTGTGGATTCTGTTTCTGTGACAGATATTCACAAAAAGATGTAGATGTAGCTATTTAATTAGTTTTCCTGCCAGATTATTGCATGTTGGCAATATTTTTGTATCGCGATAACAACACAAAGGTACCCTTTAGTTAGGTAGATAGAACTTGGAGAAGCAATACAGTTTTCAAGAGTATTAACTCATCAAGCACGGCACATCTAAGATCACAAACAAAACAAAGATGTGTTCTGGGTGGCACCTTGTAGCGACTCAACCCAGATCAAATGAAAAAGAAAGTGAAAAGGTATTTTAAACTTCAGAAACTTCAGGACAAATGGGATGTTACTGATCTGAACTCCCACCAGACACCAAGATGGATGCACTTTTACTCTGTTTTGAAATTAATTCCAAGTCCAGGGAGTGGAATGCATAATGTCTGTAATAATTTCAGAGTGAATCCCAGGGAAATCAAACATTAAATCTGGCTGAGATTTCACATTATAGGAATTATCAAATGTGTACCATTAGCAAACATCATTCAGCAACTTACTGTATCCGAAGCTGAGAGGTTTAAACAAATACCCCCGTGGACCATTTCACTTATTAGGAGGCGTGACCAAACAGTCAAATTACCAAGAAAAAGATGGGCGTTCTGAACAGCCTGGTGTTGTAAATAAAACTCCTCGGACCCCTGTACCAACTCTGTCGGTTTCTTTGGGGTACCTTTGAATCTGAAAGCCCAGGAAAAGGCGTATAAAGTAAGTTTACGGCCCTCTTTGAGCAGAAATAAAGATTGTTGTTTTTAAACTGTATTCCCTTCCTTTCTTCTCTTTCTCACTACTTCTGTTTGCTTCTGCAGTCCTGGTCTTAGGTGTTCTTTCATTTTCTCTCTCTTTCTCCCTCTCTCCTCTCCTTAAAAAGAGTCGATCTGTCCCCCAAACCTTATTACAGAACAGAAAAGAAAGACTGTCATCTTGTATCTCGTTGGCTGAGGCACATACTTACGTATAAATTGGCTTCTGAACTGAGGTTGCACTTTTTCGCTCATACTGACTGAATGAATCTCCCTTAGCTCCCTTCATTTTAACATGAGTGTGTCTCCACACCATGGTCAAGAACCTACTTTGTGCATATGGTCCCCTGGCTGTGATGTCTCTGGCACAATCCCTAGTGTGAGTGATCCCCGGAGGCTGCTTATAAGCCACTGGACTCTGTTTCCATGTTGAGCTGTTACATGTCACTGGGAAAGAGTCCAGAGGCTCCTTGGTGGTGAATGTGTAGTTTCCAGTTTCCATGGCATTCCTCAGGGTCAATAATCACTCTGGGCTCCAAAAAAGCTTCTTGTGTGGCTCCCAGGAGCCAAATGTATGGTTAGAATAAGAATTAGAATAGTAATAAAAAATTGCAGACTCAGGCAGAATCTGGTCACATCACCAGACATGCCCTGAGTAGAGCTGTCTACGCAGATGGCGAGCACCTGGGGGAAATTTCAGGGTTATGGCCAGGGGCTGATGGTGCCTGTCTACTCAAGGTCTGGCTGTGGAGTCAAGGGTGGAGGAGGGAACAGGGTACTGAGTGTGGCTGTGCATACACCCCAGGAATTAACTCCCACTCCTGGAAAACAACACAAAACTGGGCACAGCTTGTGGCTGGGTAATAAATCAATAAGATGTGCATTTTCTGAATGAACCCCAAATCAGTGAACGTCACTAGATGAAAACTTTTCTGCTGAGTGTTTAAGAAATGGCCTTCATTGTAAGAAATGTCATGACAGGCAGTTGGAGCTGGTGTGGCTGACATGCCCACAGCAGCCAGGGGTGGGCTGCGGGCTCTCCCCCCAAGCTGTAGCTGTCTCTGCACAGAACACAGAGGAATCCACTCTCTTTTTTAAAGCCCCCGAGTCTTTAGTGCACACAGGTATATTGTAACTTGCAGTCTGACAGCAAAATGAGAGTCACAATGTACAGCGCACTGCCTCAGTATATTTTTTCCATGTATGACAATGTGGAGATGGAAACCCTTTTAAACTAAGCAGAGAGCACCCAGGAGCTAAATCCAAAGCACATAAAACAAAAATCCCAATTTAACAAGTGGGAGGAAATATCGCCTTCTCTTCCATAGCATTGAGAATTTTATTTTCTTCTTTTTCCAAGAAAAACTCTCTGAACTTTAACCCCCTGTGACTCACAGAAGCAGAAAAAGCCCCCCCCCCCCACATCATTTCCTTTTCCCTACTGCAGACTGAGCAACCCAGCTGGGGTGACAACCTGCCACCCCGGCCCTGGGCAGTGATCATCAGGGAGTTTGTCTCTCCCTTTCCTGGGGACTGGAATGTTTTCTCAGCTGCCGTCATTCCTCTCTGGGTTCCAGAGAGAGGAGGGGTATTTGAGGTTGCAAAAGGACTCCAGGAAAATAAACTATCTGGGTTGCTTGAAGGAGTAAGTTAGTTGGAAATAATGACCCCACTTGGAGATAAAATTCACAGCATCTTTTCCTTTTCATTGAATACATTGCTGAGTTAGTTTCTATCTTCCGTGCATCGCAGGTTAATCTGTCCCCCCTGTTATACTTCACCTTTAAGGACGTGTCCACATGTGGACGTGCTAACTGCTTTGTGGAGGATCCTCTAGGGCAGAACTCCTGATTCACAGAGCAGCCTGATGAGCAGAAGTGATGAGGGGCTGAAACTTCCAGGATGCTTTCTCTCTCTCTCTTTCTTTCTTTCTTTCTTTCTTTCTTTCTTTCTTTCTTTCTTTCTTTCTTTCTTTCTTTCTTTCTTTCTTTCTTTCTTCCTTCCTTCCTTCCTTCCTTCCTTCCTTCCTTTTTTTTCTTTCCAGGATGCTTTCTGAAAGCGGTTAGCCAGATGGAAAGTCATTGTTTGCTTAGATGTTAATATCCTTTATGTATCACTCGCACTTTTCCTAGGAGAGTGGAGCACTCAGGAACTCTTTATTTGTGGCATTTCTCTTTGGGGACGTATAGAGTGTGAATGGCCTAAATTTTGTGTCTGCCTCTCAGTACCCTGTGAGTCTCGTTTCAGGTAGGTTTGGTTAATATTCATTCAACTTTTCTCTACCAAGGATCAAGAGCTAACGCTCTCTTCATGATACGTCCACCTTATACAGATCATAGTAGTCCCTTTACTGGCGAGTGAAGGCCATGGCTTTGCATGGGCCCAAAGTGAAGTGCAAACTTCAGCCATTGGTTCTCCTGCTGTTTCCAGCCTGGCCTACTCCAAGTTCCTACAGCAGTAATTTATTTGGTCCCTTGCAATTTATATACATACATTTCAGTGGGCCAAGTGACATTGGAGTGTGAGTGGTATTTTTGCGGGAATGACTAAAAGCAAGTACCTTTTTTTATAGGTATTCCATGCCAGTGATCTTTTTTTTTTTTTTTTAATTTGCAGGATGTATTCTTTGCAAGCACACCCAAGTTCAGGTACAGAACAATGGAAAAGGTATAACTTTAGCCACCGAAGCTATTCCAGGGTTCTGAAGAGCATGCAGCAGAAATTGATTAAGGTACATTAAGGTACATTTTAAAAAAATCATTAACTGACTACCAGTTTTCAAATGTGTGGGTGGAGGAAAAGGATACACAAAAACCCCAGAGTTCACTTCCTTCTGTCTCCTGATAGATTCCTTTCTAATCAAACCTCTTGAGAATTAAGGAGGAAAACAGGAATGACTTACTTTAGACACTGCAGTCTAGATGGCTTATCAAAATAATATTTGTGCACCTCATCTGGTAATGTGGAGTTGTCCCGGGAGTCAGCTGCCCAGCTTTTCTTTCATCCATGAGTGTCCATGTGACTGGTCGTCCCCAATAAAACAGGAGTAAAGAGGGTGTGAAGTTATCTTCAGTCTGAGGCTCTGAAGTAGGTAGGGCTTTCTCGCCTCTCCCTTTCCCCACTCCTCTAAGGATCCAGGGGATGGTAGCAACGCAGGATGGAAGGAGCTTGGGTCCCTGAATCACCATGTGAAGAGAAAACCTCCACTGGATTGTTAGATGAATGAGAAATAAATTCTGTCGTGTCAAGCCACTAAAGTTCTGGGGTTTGTCGTAATAGTTGACACGCTCCTTAGACACCAATAAGATGGTGTCTGATTTTATGCCAAACAGACTGATCATTTGCTTAGGGAAAAAGCACAGATAGATACTTTGTTACCATGAATACCCCCAGCACAAGATGGTGGAGAACCTCCCAGAAGGCCATTGAGAGCACCAGACAAGAGCTCAAGTATGAGACGTGAGTCATTTTCATTTGCTCACTGATTCACCTTTGATCTTACATATTACCTTCAACTTGTCATAAAAATGACATGTAGAAATTGGCAAATGGGTATCTTCTGTATGATGTAAATCTATATTTTAAAGCCTGAGAGCATCACTGTGCTTTCTTTGTTGCTCGTGGTATTATAGAGGCAGGTATTGTGAGTCCTCGTGTTGAGTGTCCATATCAATTGAGTATGGGAGCTCCCCTTACTGTTGGGGGGTGCCCAAAACTAAAGATGGCACCAAATTCTACAAAAAGCCTATTTTTTTCTTATACATACATATCTATGATAAAGTTTAATTTATAAACTAAGTATTGTAAGAGATTAACAACAACAACAATAATAAAATGGGCTTGGTGCCCGTAGCACAGTGGTTACAGTGCCAGCCACATGCACCAAGGCTGGCAGGTTTGAGCATAGCCTGGGCCTGCTAAACAACAATGACAACTGAAGCAAGAAAATAGCTGGGCATTGTGGTAGGTGCCTATAGTCTCAGCTACTTGGGAGGCTGACGCAAGAGAGTCGCTTAAGCCCAAGAGTTTGAGATTGCTGTGAGCTGTGACATCATGGCACTCTACCAAGGGTGACATAGTGAGACTCTGTCACAAAAAAAAAAAAAAAAAAATACAATGGAACACTTATAACCATGTACTGTAATAAATGTTACGTGAATGTGGTATCTTTCTGTTTCTGTCTCCCAAAATATTTTATTGTGCTGTAATCTTCCTCTTGTGCTGATGTGATATGACAAAGTGCCTATTTCTTTCATGTGATGAAATAAAGTGAGAAGAATGATGGAGGCATTGGACATAAGCCTTAGTTTACTGGTGACCTTGAACATAAGCTCTGTGATACCAGGAGAACAGCTCTGATACTGAGATGGCTACTAAGTGATTGGTATTTGGGCAAGTGTTTACAGCATGGAGACGCTGGACAAAGGGATGAGTCACAACATGGACGTATAAATTATTTACTTGTGGAATTTTCCATTTGATGTCTTCACACCAGGGTTGACTCAAGTTAACTGAAATGGTGGAAAGCAGAACTGTGGATCGGGGGAGACTACCATACGGTGTGAGGAATGAAGGCATTTGTTTTTGTCTTGTGAAGGAATGCTACAGATTTCAGTTAATTCCGGTCGTTTATATCTTTCTAGGGTTATTCAGTCCCCCTGGAAGCACTATTTAGAGGTCTGATATTTGAGAATTTGCTTTGGTAAGGAAAATCCTAACCTAGGAATAAGACAATAAAAACAATAGTTAAAGTCAGTCACTGCATGCATGGTCACTGATGTGGCTTCAACAATAACTCTAATTTTCAGAAGCACAGATGTTAAACTGCTTTGCCTCTCCAGATGTGCTCACGTGGGGTCTGTTGAAATGCAGCAATATGTAACCCCAAACACGCCGCCCTCCCAGAGAACAGACAGCCCCTTGCTTACTCCAGTTGTCCAATGTCTTTGTTTTTCCTCCAACAAAGATCAAAACAGAGCTCTTAATATGTGTTTGGTTTAAATGTAATACAGTATTTACTCCCACCGGCACTTCCTCTCACCTGTGGAGATAAACTGTGTTATTTTACTACAAAGCCATAGGGTTTCCATCTCCATCTTGCCTACCTTGGCGCAGTGCCTGTTTACTGCCGAGTGGTCACTGAGTCCTGGGAACGCGTCACGCAGAGTGGCAACACGCTGAATTTGATATTTGTGCTTTTCTGCTCACTTTGTGTTTGCCCCCTCTTACAACAAACATGAACTCATTGAAAAGTGTTTTCCACCAGACTTAGCCTTAAATATCATCTAAGTGGATGAGATAAGAGAGTGTCATGACATTCTGTAATTGCGTGGCGTATTAGTTCTTCCTGTAGTTCTATGCTTTCCCCCCCACATAAACTCTAATATGAAAAAAATGCATTTTTTCCAAGAATACTTTTTTGTTTGTTTTTGGTCTATGAGGGAGAATAACTCGTGTGATGGAGATTTATGTGGTCTAAAAAGCTCAAATTTGCCTTTTCAGAAAGAAAAGGAAGTAGAGTCAGCATGCGTTCATCTATTTCGTTCAACTAATAAATGCTTTTAGGGCTCACTGAAAGTGTCAAGAATAAGGTGAGGGAGTGTTGTACCTTCAGGAGTAAATAAAAAAGGCAAAGGCATGGAATGTGGTATTATGGGACTTACCAGGTAGAAAGCATGTGTACAGTAGATCCTCTGTAAGTTGAACCCCCCAAGAGACTTAAAACACTGGTCAACATACCAACGTGGTCAACTAGGCCTACTATCCTGATACATCCATGTGGTGCATGTCTAGTCTATTAAAAGTAAGTCAACTTAAGGAAGTGGTCAATGCAGGGAGGCGGTTATCATTGGAGGTTCTACTAAATTATAAATATGATGAATGTTACAAAGGGGGAAGTACAGGGCTGGGGGCTTCAAGGGTATCAGTTGCTTCATTTCATACCTTCCTCAGATCAGGAAGACTCAGGAACACTATGAATTAATTATTTTAAAAATTCACCAAGTTGCCTGTAGTCCCAGCAACTTGGGAGGCTGAGGCAAGAGAATCTCTTAAGCTCAAGAGTTTGAGGTTGTTGCAAGCTGTGATGCCACGGCACTCTACCAAGGGTGACATAGTGAGACTCTGTCTCACAAAAAAAAAAAAAAAAAATTCACCAACTTACAAATCAAGTACAATATGTAGACAAATCCTTTTATACATTAAAGGATCTCAAATTGGTGAGTTATATCAAAATGTGCAACAGAATTAGTATGAGCAACAATGATAAACATAATGTTTCATGAGAAAAAACTCAGTAGGGCTTAGCGCATTTTGCTCTTTACCAGGTACATTTTTTCTCCCTCATTCCCCTTCCTCTATCCTCCATCTTTCCTTCCTTCCTTCCCCATTTTCATATAAAGGAACAGTACTTAGAAATGAAAGACTAAGTCTGATTATGCTCCCACCAATGAAATCAAAACCAAAGAAACACAAGGAAAATAAAAAAAAAAAAAAACAAAGGGAAAAATAGCTTACACTTGCCTCCAACGATCATTCTAAACTGGACAACACAGATGGTGATTATTTGAGTGTGAAAATTGGGTTGTAAAATGAGTATCTTCAAAAATGTCAAGAGTAAATGCCCTTTTGCAGGCAAACAAGATACTGAAAGAATTCCAGCAGCGAGCTGCCCAAAGCCCTTCATTCCATGTAAATTCGGCTTAAAGGAAAATGTGTTTCTAAGACAGAGTTTTTTTTCTTTTTTTTTTTTTTTCTGCAGTTTTTGGCCGGGGCTGGGTTTGAACCCACCACCTCTGGCATATGGGGCTAGTGCCCTGCTCCATTGAGCCACAAGCACTGCCTTAAGACAGAATTTTTGATAGTGCCAAGGCACACTTGAAAGAAAAGGAGATTATGGCTTCTTGAGTATTTCATGGTTTATGGTTGAGAAAAAGGCATTAGACTCTGGGTTTTGAGGTACAAAGAATCTGCACGTATATTTTGTAGGACATGCACAAAAACAGAATTCACAGAACTAGGTAGCTCAATAGCCAAGCTGATCTCATCCATCTTCCCTTTCTGAATGAAACTGGGTAAGAAAAACAAATTCATTTTCAACTACTCAATTCTCCTCTTTTAAAACAGATACATAGTCTGGTTTTGAAATACCAGTGATAAGAATCAATCAAAGGTACACTGCTCCTTCAGACACACGGGGATGCAAGGGAAACAAATAATACAAATTTTATAGTCAAATACAGTGTAGATTATAAGCCAAGCCCTTGTTTTCCACAGTGCACTGGAGAGAGCGCGGCACAATATGAAGATGCAAAAACCGCATGATTAGAAAGGGTGGTCAGAAGAAAAATCGACAAGAGAAAGAGTAAGTTTCTTCCTCACTCAAATGTCCTTTTCTCCTTGGGAAATGAGAGAAAATTAGTATAAAGAAGCAAGAGCTAAGTAATCATCTTCTCTTTTTGTTGACACCCTAGCAGTGGCTCACTGGCATCAGACAACCCTTATGGCCCTTTGGGTTTCTGGACAGATCGTTTTTCTCTCCTAAATGGTGCAACACCTCCACCAGGTGGAAGCAGATGAATCTGGACTGCAGAGAAGAGACTGGGGCCCTGGGGCCAATTTCAATTTTCTTCCCAGGGAAGGGATGACTGTTTAGTATACCAGATCCAAATGGTTGAGACACACTTAATTCTCAGTAAGTGCTCACTGAAATCCAAGATGGGAGAGAAGAGTGGTCTAAAGGTAAGTCTCTGGGAGGCTATGGCTCTTATCACCATCCAGGTCCTCCTAAAAGAGACCCAAGACTATGTGTGAGAAAGAGCATGAAGACCAGCTCCAGGCTGCAGGAGCCCAGCAAGGGGTAAGGGTTCAGCCTGCTGTCTGTGATGCCCGGCCAGATCCCAGTTCTACCAGGATCTGGAGGGAAAATGGCACCAGAAACCAAGGAAACAGGGCTAGAGTACTCATAGGGAGAGTAAGCGCTGACACCCTCACCAGACGCTTCTAGAAGTGGCTGGTGGCCTAAATCTATCCCTGAGGCACACCAGATAATGAGTGTCAGAGCTGCAGACAGGGTCCACATTTCATTTGCTGAGGCAGGGGAGAGTGTCTCAAAGGCACAGCCGGAACCACTCTCTGATGCAGACAAGGCCAAGGGGAACTGTCTCTGCAGAGGACAGATGTCATTGAAACTGTGTGTATTAGGGGGTTATGGCAGAAATCTGGTCAGGCCCTGGATTAATAACTATTAAAGAACTGCTAGAATCTCAAAGACATACTTCCCCTGAGCCCACTACTGAAATACAATGTTGATCATTCCACAAAACAAAGGCTACGAGACACATTTCACAGGCAGAGAAAACGAGAGAGAATTAGAAGTGAGTCACTTCAGCCTATATGCAGTATAAGATAGTCAGAATGACAACTGTTGTCAGATTTGGTATCTCAAATCTACTTTTCTACATGATCTCTGTCTATTATACATCAAACTATTTTGTTCACTTTAGTCATATATCTGCATATTATTCAAGAGTCTGTTATTATGGAGAAATATTTAAAAACCTTTGTGTTTCTTAGAAATGCTTTCCTATATCATTTTTACCAGAAAATTTCTCATCAGTGGTTCTGCACCAGGTTAATGATTCATATAATTTGATTATTTGAATGATAGCCTTTTTATTTTTAATAATCAGTTATTCATTCAATTTTGTAAGGCACAGGGCAGGACTGTGGGGAAAGGTAGATTATTGGAGTTGACTCTGATATTGAAGTTGACATTGCTTCAGTTTCTGATTTGTTCAGTCCATTAGAGTTTATTTCAGAGGGTTCTGCTGAAAACAAACAAAATACTAATATAGGGGAGAAAAACCCACAACAAAAACAAGCAAAAAAGGCAAAGACTCAGGGAGATAAAGACAGTCTCACTAATGAGTCCCCAACTGATTAAAAGTAAATACATTTCTATTCCTAGGAAAGTGTAAGTAACATTTGTTGCCACAAACTGTTTAACTTTAGCAAAAATAAAGAATTGCCCTCAAATTTGTTATGGGAGGACAGCAACACTGTAGCTAATTATTTCCCATGTGCCTCTGGCCTGAATTTAAAAATGAGCTACTAATGGCAACATGTGAAATGGGCCCATCTGTGGGTACAGATTGACAGGTAACTCTTCTTTATAGGTGTCTTTAAGGGGACACTGCATCACCATTGAGTGTCGCTTCTACTCATGGCACTGACTAGATTCACGGGAGTTTCACAGTATGCCAGGGGTAAGCACTTAAACTCCAGGGTAAAGACCACCTGGGTTTGAATCTTAATCCTGCCTGCGTGACTTTGGGCAAAATACTTGTGTCAGTTAGCTTTGGCTGTATAACAAACTACCCCCAAATTTACTGGCTTAAAAAATCATGATACATTTATTTGTTCATGATTTGGTGAGTTGACAATTCAGCTGGGTTTTGCTGGGAAACCTTCTTTATTGCTTCTTATATAATTGGCTGGGCTCACTCATATGTCTGGGGCCTTGGGCACTTTGTAACCTTTCTTCATGTAACAGGTAAGCCTGGATCTTTAAGGGATGGCTGAAAACTCTGGCGGCAAGAGAGGCTAAGCTTCAATGAGCAAGCCTCTAACATAGCCTTGACTATGTCTTATCTGTGTTGTTGTACCATCTACTACAATAACTCATATGTCCAAGTCCAAATTTAAGGCTTAGAGACATAGATGCCACCTTTTTAGTAGGCACACCTAGAGTTAGCTGTGAACAAATTTGGGTCATAGTAGGAACAATCCATCACACTGCTTCCAGATTCTCCTGTGGGTAACATGAAGATATTATGGTACCTACTCACAGGGTTCTTGTTTTTCTTTTTTGGAGAAAGAATCTTAGTCTCTTGCCCTGGCTAGAGTTGCAGTGGCATCATAATAGCTCACTGCAACTTCAAACTCCTGGGCTCAAACCATCTCCTGCTTCAGCCTCCTGCTATGAAACTTGGTTAAGTTTTTTATTTTTTGTGGAGATGGCGGTTTCATTCTTGCTGGTCTTTAACTCCTGACCTCAAGTGATCCTCCTGCTTCAGCCTCCCAGAGTGCTTGGGTTACAGGTGTGAACCATCCCACTGCAACAATTAGATCAATAATTCATCTAAACTGCTCAACACAGAGTTTAATAAATGTAAGCTGTAATTATATTATAGCCATTTAAGAAATAGAGAGAGAAAGAGAAATTAGGGAGATTAGAAGGGAGAAAAAGGATTGGGATTGTATCTTGAGGTTGGAGAAGGTCTTATAGAGAATATATTATTGATGATACTTCCAGGGACAAATGCTTATTTGGGTCATGGTTACCTATTATCACTGAACTTTGTAGCTGTTATTAGCACTTTGAAAATTTGGAAACAAGTCTTTCCATAGCAGGAAAATGGATTCTTTCAAATTTTAAATTTCATGAGTTTTCTTTTTTTAATAACCGCTATTGTGTTGGGATGATGAAACTTTGGGAGGTAGATTTTTTTCTCTATTTTATACATTGGGGCATTATAGTTTATGTAATTAAAATAATTTAAAACATCTTAGTTTTAGAACAATAATTATTTCTTTGAGTTCTTTTTAGAATTTTTATGGAATTCTAAATAATTTTTCATCTGTTTATAAAGTTGACAATTTCCAAAACTTCCTTTGTAACCTCAGAGGTACCAGTTGGTTTTCTTACCACCGGACACTAAGGATTCCCTTGATATGAGTAAACTAACTGCCCATCTGCGTTTCTAAGAGATTAGAACTTCCTAATTCCAAAATGCCTGAAGGTTACATTTGGAACAAGCATTCGTTTATGCGATGGTACAAGTCAAAACTACGTTCAGCTTTCTGGTTTGGTTGGAAGTTGGTTTCTATAAATTTAAAATGATCTTTGTAAGTATGGAGTTGGAATATTTGCAGTAAAAATTTTGAGAGGGATGTTAAATGGGTAATTACACACATTCTAGGCTGAATTAATTAAACTAGCTTGGAAGTTTGAATTTATCCCCCTCTCTCCCTGCCAAATTTCTTAGAAAAGGAAAAAAAAAAAAAAGTCACAGCTGCAGTTGAGAGATTCAGGCCAGATTTTTATCTGATGAACTTCCTAAGTGCACTGGGATAAGCTTCTGTCTTCCTGAATCTGAAGAGCCAGATCAGATAGCCACCATTTCTCCAAGCATCGCCTGTGGATGAGTATGTGTGAGATTATGAGAGGAGCTTTGTACAGATCAGACTGTTTTCTGGGGGCCCTGACCTTGTCTCCAGAGTCAATCCTGGGGCTTTTAAGTCCCAGAAGAATGATGCTGCTCTTGGGCACAACCTCCTCTGCTGGAGGTCCTGAAGCCCCTGCACCTCTTCTGCTCATGATCCCAGCAAGCTTCCCCTTGCTCTGAGTTCCTACTTCAGGGAGGCTGATTATGCATCTAGACCAGGGGTCTGAAGATGTTTCTTGTAATGGATCAGAGAGTAAATATTTTAGGCTCTGTAGGCCATAGCATCTCGGTTGCAGCTACTCAACTCTGCTGTTGCAGCTCCAAAGCACCCCTTGAAGTATGTCATAGGTGAGCACGGCTGTGCCTCAGTAAAACTTTACTTACAAAAACAGGCAGCCAGCCAGATCTGCTAACCTCTGATCTATCCAGATTCTGGTCTGGAACTTTTTGAGTCTTTTCTATCTCTAGACCAAGGAAAAACCTGCAAACCTTTTGTTTTTTGGAAACCATGTTCTACTAAGTTCCTCAGAAGCTGTAGATTTATGCAAAATGTAGGCAACCCCAGAGTCTTTGCAGCATCTTCCATAATGGGCTGTGCTGGCCATCTAGCCAGCCAGGGGCAGGGGATGAGCAGTGGGTTTGGGTCACAGTGTTTGTGTGACAAGCCATTTCTAGATGCAATGAGATGGATGGAAGGACAGCAAACTTGATGTCCGTAAGGTCTTCTGTCGAGCAGGTTGGGTTAGGAGGTGAACTTGAAGCTCTCTCTGTGTTCTCTAGAACACAGTTCTGCTTCAACTGGCATCAGAAACCCTTAAATGCAGACCCCTGGGCGCTGCCTCAGATGTTTCTGGATCAGTAGGTTTAGGCTGGGGCCAGGGAACCAGCACTTCTAACAAATTTGTGGCGATGCTGCTTGAGAACAAGCTGCGCTTCGCGCTCTGGCCGCGGAGGGCGCTCTTCCATTCTGGGAGCTTCTAGCTGTTTCGGTTTCTCATTCGGCTGTAGCAGACCTCAGAGTGACGCTCCGCCCTGGCATTACTCATATTTGACGTGAAGTCAGTCTACACGCAGTCGGCACTCCCATGTTGGCACGTCAAGCCACCCAGTGGTAACGAGGCTCTGGTCCTGACGCCTTCCCGCCTCGGGGGTGACTGCGAGGTAGTCCCTCCGTCCCTTTCTGGGCCAGGTCCTTTACCACCCCCCCTGGCCTCTGCTCACCCTGCTCCACCCCCTCCTGTCTTCCCAATACGTCCAGCCACATTTTAATGGGTGAAATGGCTCTGGAGCTTTCCCCACGGAACCAATTTTCACCCTCAGAAGGGCAGCTCCTCTCCTCGAGCAAGGAGACTGCCTCAGTGATAAGTTTTCACAGGAGTCCGGAACTCAGATACGTCGTCACTGTTGCCCTGATGGCAGTGTGTTAACACCAGCCGCAGAGGCAGATTTGTCATGGAGCTTTTCTGATGAGACAGGCTCTCCAAATTAATCGGGGCTGGTGGCAGATTTTGTCAGCGAGATGAGATGTTGCCCACAGCTAGTTAGTTTGCTGGAATATTTGGTGCTAATAGCAGGGTTTCATTGAGAGACATGTGTGGGACAGTCACAGCTAATACGATTCTAGATCCTTCCAGGAAAATAGTGAGCTTATAAATCACAGGACACTGATATTAAGGCAGCTGAGTTGCACTAGCCAAACATTCATGACTAAGATTCTTTAATGAATGCTTTGGGGTAGGGCGGGATAAAACCTGGCAGACCAAACTGTTTGAAATATCAAAAGCTCAAACATCTTAAAAAGTCTTTAAATGTGTTATATTTAGTTCCAGAATTCTGAACAAGACCGACAGGAGTGCAAGTTGCTTCTGTTGATTGTAATCCAACAGAAATATCACACCTCTTGGCTTTGCCTGGGGCAAAGTTTTCACTGAAGTCATTCATTTTGCATTTTGTTATGGTTACCTAACCTCCGGAATGCAGCAGGCTACCAAGAAAAAAAAAAAATGCAAGGCAAATGTCTGGATTTGGAGATAGGATGGACTCTGATTTGGAGATAGGATGGACTCCACTTGCTTTTCCTGAATTTGGTCTTTATTTTAAAGATATAAGAAAGATAAGATTAGGCATGGGAAGGCAGTCAAAGTCAGCACGAGAGGAGGACAGAATGTGTCACAGGACACACACATGTCTGGGACACTAACTTGGCTAGCCACCTGGAAATATTTGTACCACTCAGCTACCCCTCTCATTTTCTTAGAAATAGTAATAACTCCTGTTCCCAACTGGAAACTCTTCTGTCTTCAGATTCCAGGATCAGAATGTTATATTCTTATTTTAAACTTTATAGGACGCACTATAATATGTGGCTCTTTTAGATGGTTTAACTTTCAATAAATTTGGTCCAGAAATCACCTTTTCTGTGAGCTTACTTACCAAAGGTAGTTGCATTCTTAACTAGTAACTCAGGCCCATTATAAGACCTCAGAAGATAATTCATCTCCTTTGCTTTTTTGTTCGTATGGGCAAATCTTTCTATGTTGTATCTTGAAGGGCTCCTTTGTATATATAGGAAAGTATGTATTATGTGTTTATAGGTGCCTGGCATGGTGTTGGGAAGTGAGTCCCTGATGAGAAAGATAACTTGTTTTCTGAAATGATCGGTGCACAGATTTGTATGGAAAGTTATGGAGCCTAGTTGTCTGAAGAGTCAGAAAGATGACGTTTGATCAGGATCTGGAAGATGAGAAGATATTCACTAGGATGAGAAGAAGTGGAAAGATATTCCAAGCAAAGGGCCTACTAGATGTGGCAGACTGTACATGGCAGTTTGGGCTCACAAACTGTCCCTATGTTTCCCTGAACTTCCCACATTTTTTGCAGTTGGATCGAATCTTTGTGACTAAATCTTAGTGAATAGGATTGCGAGCAGAAATGATGCATTAGTTAGTATCCCAGGCCCTGAAGCATCGGTGTGGTGCCCCAGCCATCTCTCTCCTGCTGCTGCACACTTGGTACTAAGGTGGCTGAGTTATAAGAAAGAAGGAACCTGGATCCTGAACTCACTGCTTGGAGTAGAACCTCCTTTGACCTGCATCATACTGTGTGTGAAAGAGAAACAGAGTTTTATTTTGTTAAGTTTGTCTGTGTGGTAGTTGGCATTAATTACTCTGACTAGTACAACACAGGAGAAGATCTGAAGCCATAACAGAGTATGGTGTATCTGTGGAATGTTCAACACCTTAATAGAGCTGGAGGTTGCCATATGGAGGAGAGACTCACAGGTAGGCTGGAACCAAACAGGGATGCCGTAAGCCGTGCTAAAAAGACTGGATTTCATTCTCAAGCAACTGGAAGGCCTGGGAGATTTTTATGTCACATAGTCATGTAATCAGGATCAAATTTTGGAGATGAAACGATGGTGGTGGACGTAGGGTGAATTGAATTGGGGAGAACCTGAGGCCTGGGATCAGTTAGAAACTGCTGCAATTGTCTGAGTAAGAGATGGTGAGGACCCAAATTCCTTGTATTTGTACCAGTAAAATTTCTTTTTTCTTTTTCTTTTTCTTTTTTTTATTTTGAGACAGAGTCTCACTATGTTGCCCTCAGTAGAGTCCTGTGGCGTCACAGCTCACAGCAACCCAAAACTCTTGGGCTCAAGCGATTCTCCTGCTTCAGCCTCCCAAGCAGCTGGGACTACAGGCACCCGCCACAATGCCCAGCTATTTTTTTTGTTGCTGTTGTCATTGTTGCTTAGCTGGCCCAGGCTGGGTTCAAAACTGCCAACTTCGGCTTATGTGACTGGTGCTGTAACCGCTGTGCGATGGGGGCCGAGCCTGTACCAGTCAAATTTCTTGGGTAAAGTTGCCTCACTCAACAGATTAGCCCATGGGACGGCAAACTACTACTTACCTGATTTTGTAAAGAAAGTTTGATCGGAACCAAGCCTCACCCATTTGTTTCTATTCTGTCTGTGTCGACCTTTCTCTACAACAGTGATTTGCAACCCGTTGCTGTGGCACACTGGTGCACCAGGAGAGGATCTTCGGTGTGCAGTGAAAAATTTTAAAGATCATTAATTGTTAGTTTCAAAGAAGTTCAAAGCACAGTAAGTATATTCTTTTTAGTTTTTTACTGTTTTTTTTGGATCAACATAATTTAAGTGTGCCATGGTAGTTTAACTACAGGTTCAAATGTGCTGTGAGATAAAAAAGGTTGAAAAACATTGCTTTACGAGGATCTCCCTAAGTCTAATAATTTACTATCTGGCTCTTTTATAAAAGTGTGTCAATCCCTGTGCTGAACTGTATGGGTAGGCACCAGTGGAACCACCTGTAATATGGCTAATTGCGTCAAGGAGTAGTTTGTGTCAACTGAGTTCCAATCTTTGATTACACTCCTCTTTAACTCCCCTATGTAGCAACATAGTAGTAACCTTCTCTCCTCTTCACATCTGTCACTGGTGTGTTTCCATGGGAGTACAAGATGTATGTGATTGGCGAAGCAGCAATAATGTGATGCCCACTGTTTCTCTAATGAAAGGGGTTAATAATGGCTTACAGGTGGCTACCTATGTATGGCCTTTTTTTACTTAGTACTTTGCTCAACAGGGGATTGAATCGAGCCATAATCTTTTAAGTGACTGCCTAGTTAATTATCTGCTCCCACGTGCAGATTCTAAAATCCAGACAAAATGGATGATATAAAAGTCCGTCTTTGTCTCTGGTCATGTATACACACGGACAGACATAGCAGTGACACACACCATGTAGAGTTATGTGCCTAGCTTTTAAAATTTAACTATGCATCTTGGAGCTTGCTCCATTTCAGTAGATATTGAGCTTCCCTTTTCTTTGTATTGGCAATAAAATCAGTATTTCGATCTTTATTTGACTCTCATGTTGATTTACAACTTGGCATGGAGAGTATGTGCAATTTAGGAGCCTCCTGAAACTCCTATGTTTCACATGAAGCCTGAAAACCTCAAGGCTGGACATTTCTTTGGGGACCTAAACATTGTGGTTTGGAAGAAGGCTTTGGAAAGGGTGGATCTCTCAGATTATTCTTTACAATCTGTGGCATCTTTATTGCTGCTAGTCACAGGTGTGTGGCTATTTTTATCAGGTGTAGGCTAGAGGGGGTTGATGTTTTTGACCTTAGCAGGTGCACTGGGTATAAAATAAAAGTATATTTTGTTGTACAGATTTTTTGGCTTTGGTAAATGGAAACATTTTTGTTCCCTTTACATGTTTCTCTGCATGCCAAGACTTAGGAGCACTGGTATGTATGGTTCCAGCCTTTAAATTATAAAGGAATTGGTGGCAGTTATCGGTCAGCTGCTTCAAATCTTGTTCTTTAACTTGTTTTGACTTGTAACCAGTTCTAGGGTCAAGGAAGAGACAATGGCAAGACCATGCTCTTAGTATCATGTGGCTTGTGCTATTGAAACCAATACCTCTTCTCACCCATCATGGTCTCAAAGTAACTCTCTCTTGTTAATTGTGTAATCATCTGTTATGGTTGTATATTTCAAGGACCCAGCTCTGAGTTCAGACACAGGAAGATTTTTGTTAGTGAATCTGAAAGAATGGGTCCTTAAGTTAGGTGGAGAAAAAAGTCCAATGAAATTATTGTAATGCCATCTTTTTAGTATAATAAAGAAAATTTAAAAAACTTTATGTGGGTTTCTAGAAATCAGGTTTGCTGAGATTTTCCAGGAGGAACTGGGTAGGTTTAATACAGATATTAGATTTAAAAATAGGAACAGGAACAGTGGGAGATTGGAAGAAAAGTCATTCTGATTAGGAATCATTCTGTGATTTTAAAAAATTTTTCATGTTTAATAGGGGGAAATACAACCTCTCTTTGTGAATACCTAATGTGTATTTGAAACAGATATATATCCTTCTGTTGTTAGGTTAAATTGCTGAAATGTTTATAATTATAATGGAACTAAATTAGGAATGAAAAGCAGAAAAATAGTTGGAATATCCCCAATTATATAGAAATTAAGCAAAACATCTCTGAATCGCTCATGATTCAAAGAAGCCAAAAATGAAACAAAATATTTTGGAATGAATAAAAATAAAATATGGCATGTTGATTATAGGATGGAACTAATATAGTGCTTAGAGTTAAATGTATATCAAGTGCTTATATTAGACTAAAAGAAAGTTCTCAAATTAATAGTCTAATCTTGATTCTGCCCGACAATGGTAGAAAACACTAGAACTGTGTGTGCACTAGGCTGTACCATGTAGTCTAGGAGTGCAGTAAGCTGTACTATTTAGTCTAGGTGTGAAGGACGCTGAACCATGTAGTGTAGGTGTGCAGGAGGCTGTACCATATAGCCTAGGTGTGCAGTAGGCTGTACCATGTAGTCTAGGTGTGAAGGAGGCTGCACCTTGTAGTCTAGGTGTGCAGGAGACGGTACAATGTAATCTAGGTGTGCAGTAAGCTGTACTATTTAGTCTAGGTGTGAAGGAGGCTGAACCATGTAGTCTAGGTGTGCAGGAGACTGTACAATGTAGTCTAGGTGTGCAATAAGCTGTACAATTTAGTCTAGGTGTGAAGGAGGCTGCACCATGTAGTCTAGGTGTGCAGGAGGCTGTACCATGTAGTCTAGGTGTGCAGGAGACTGTACAATGTAGTCTAGGTGTGCAGTAAGCTGTACTATTTAGTCTAGGTGTGAAGGAGGCTGAACCATGTAACCTAGGTGTGCTGTAGGCTGTACCTTGTAGCCAGGGTTACTGGAAAGACTCAGCTGCTTGTCTGCTCAGCACAACAGAAGGAAATGGAGCTCCAGGGCCCATCTGACACGACCAGTGTGGGGAGTAGGCAGGTTTCTGAGTAACTAAAGTAGTCAATGCTTTCTCCCTTTTGTGGATTGCAGGGTGGCCATTGGCATAGAGCTAGGAGTAGAAGGACCAATGTGACCTCAAGCCAAGAAAGCTTCTCTAGTTCAGTTTCACCAGTTAAAAAACTAATATTTCATCCATTTTGGGGGCCTAAGTCTATTTCTCAGTTTTCTGCAAACTCAGGGTAGGGAGTGATTCATTAGCTTCAGAGATGCCTAACTTGCAATGGGACAGGCTTTGTCCTAAGTTCTCTACGTGCATTCTTCTATTTAAACTTCCCCAAATTCTTGTAGGCTAATTTTATCCCCATTTCACAGATAAAGAAGGTGAGACCCAAAGAGCTTTCCTGACTTTCATAATGGTTCATGTGTTGGAAATGGAATTGGGATGTAGGTCTCCATAGTTCAGAGTTTATGTTCCTAATGCTGACATTAAATAATTTCACCGATGTGTTATCTGCTTGACCTGAGGCTCTATCTGGAGATGGGCCCTTCTGTCCAGACAGCCACCTTTGTATTGGCTTCCTCTCTTCTTGTGGAGGCTTTTTTGAGCAGCATAGCTGGTGCGGCTGACATGGTGTCCCTTTGCCCCAATCCTGCCTCCCAGTGGGAGTTGCAGAAGTAACCATTAGGACCAACTTGGCTTGGTTATTCCCTTCAAATTCATAGGCTCATTAGAGTGCAAGACAAGAGACTTATAAAAAAGCCCACACATCTATCACCATCCTCTCTTATTGGATTGTATGGGCAGCTGGCATCGAGACGTGAGAGGGATAGAAGGTAGCAGATGAAGTGAGATGACCTGAACCTCCTTATTTCTTGTCCTGGGAAGAATGCTGATTGGGAGAGAGCAACTCAGGATGGAAAGCTGCCTGTCACCCAGGGCATCTGTTCATTCATTCATTCATTCAGTCAGTCAATCAGTCATCTGGTTACAGAACAAATTTGGAACATCGTTTGTGTCCTAGGCCCTAGGCTAGATTCTGAGAATAAAAGATGAGCAATCATAACAATAGCAGTAATAATAACAGCATCAGCTAACGTGTTGGAGTCTGATTTTGTCCTAGGCACTTGTGCTATGAGATTTTAAATGCATTAGTGCTATCCCCACTTTTAGATGATAAACTGATACACACAGTGGGGAGTAGCTTGCCCAAGGTCACACAGCTTTGGGAAGGGGGAAATAATTAAGAACCTTATTTATCCTTGAAGAATTCAGAAAACATAGACTAATATGGGAAAAAAGAAATCTATAGTGAACAAGTACATTTTTAGAAATAAAAAGAAGGAAAAGACTTTAAAAAAACCGCAAGGCCCTTTATGTTTAATACTCATCAAATATGCCAAGAATCAATGTGCCCGGGCCTCTTGCTTAGAGGCTGCAGGATAAACATCCTGTTTCTCCCGGGAAGTTTTAGTGTTACAGGTGACGCGGTGGCTTGACTTGCCCACTGAGTTCCAAGCTCACACCGGGTTACCCTGACCTGGGGAATGGACACAGCCCAGCACACCTTGCTAATTTGGAGCAGGCTGCCTGGGAGGAAGGAAAGGGGCAGACATTTACCATCTCCTCTGTGTGCCAGGAACATCCATTACTGTGTCTGCCGGTGCAGGCTCGAGCCGGTGCAGCTGTTAAAAGAGCTGCAGATGGTTCCCAGTGCACCCTCTCCCAGTCTCCACAAAGGCGTTTCGCTGGCTTTTACTCGTTTGCCTGGCTTGAAAGAGTCAAGGCACCAGTGGCATCCTTCTTGCTGAATCTCTTTTAATTAGTTGTCTACTAGCCACCGTTCTTTTTCTCATTACCATGACGCATTCGGGAGCCCCGATTTCCTGTAAAGCAGCTTAGACTAAGTTCAGCCTCAGTAGTAGGTGGACCCTGGATGTGCTTCTGTGTCCCTGGGGTGGGCAAACCAAACTCTTGTTTGCACAGGCTGGGCGGCTACATGTGCATACTGCTTGCTAAGTGCTCATTTGCCCACTGTGGGTCTCCAAAACTGCAAATGTGGAGGTGGGATGGCAGCATGTGGGCGGATGAGGGGGGAATTGGCGTGCACTGCATATGACAAGTGCCCCCATTGTGTCTGCTTTTGAATGTGCTGTCCTGGAGCTAATGACACTTCTCAATTAAATTGCAGTTTTGCTCTCAGTAGCTTTGCCCTATTGTCCAGGCCACTTGACCTGTCAGGCAGAGGGGAGAGGGTGTGTGGGAAAAGAAAATTCCCTCCCTTTTCATGGGGAGAGAAGCCTGTTCACTCTGAGGGGCTCTCAACTTCTCCGAGCTGGAATGGCCTATCTCTAGTCATAATCAGATGCAAATAAAACAAAGCCTTTCAGCTCTGGCTGTGCGGAATTCTCTGTCTGCACCGTGAGTCACTGTGCCCATAGTAATGGCTTGCCTTGTGAGCTGCTATCAAGTGTGTGCGTGTTTTTCTTTTTGAGAGATGACAGTTCCCAAGTGAAAGGACACTTCAGCTCTGATAAAACTTTCCTTCTATTGTTTGAGTTTTGTGTTTGTTTTCTGGCAAAGCCCACTGCTGCCTGAGCATTGTGTACAGTGGAACATTTTCCATTTTTATATGGTGAGGCCAGCCAGGGTCTTTGGGGGGTTCTTACTAGTATTGCCTGAAGCGAATACCACAGCTCAATAGCAATTTAATATTGTAATCAGGGAGCAAACTGTGCCGTTTTGGCACATTGTGATAATTATTAACTACATCTATTAGTGTTATGGTTCTAGTAAGTAATATTTACAAAAGGTTCCCTGCGTAGGGGAGACCTTGCTCAGACACAAATGTATGAGTTATTCCTAAGTGATTGTCAGAGGCCCTTTGAGTTGGCGGTTCATGTTCACTGTTAAAAGATAAAGCATCAGTCCTGAGAAATCAGACTTCAAAAGGCCTGGCTCACGAATAACAAATTCTCAGAGTGTAAACCTGTGCTGAAGTTTGGAACATTTTGTGAGTTTTTGAGAAAATTTCCTGGGGAAAAAAATCTAACAGGTACATTGAGAAAGACACACTCATACGCAGAGGAGAAAGAGAGAGAGAATCAGAAGAGAAAATAAAAAAGGAACTTTTACTATTTAATTGGTATTCTCCAGGAAAACTTTAAAGCATTTTGCCCTTTATGTGGCAGAAGAGAAGCTTTGGAATATCAGTGTTTTAATTCTCCTGGTGTGCCAACTGAGGATGGGGGGCATTGATGGGTGGGTTTTGGGGGTGGGGTGCAGGTGCATTCTACAAACCCCAATCTCTTGATATAGAGATTCAACAAAATCAGCCAAATGAGGTCAGTGAAGGTCACAAAAGGCAGAAGCATTCCCTAGGCTCTGTAATTCTGCCATTGTTCCTATACAACATCCATACCTTGTATTTGTCATTATAAAATAGCATCACGGTTTTTCCCCGTGAATCTTCTTCATTAGCTGTATTTAGTGAATAGAATTTATTGTTAAGTAGTGTTCTAGGCTAGAAGAACAATTTGATTTCACTTTTCTGAATATTCTAAAACTCTTTATTTGCATATTTTGATTTTCAGACAGACAGACACACACACACACACCCCTTCCTGGCATATTTGATGAAGGTTTTTGCTGTATGTTCAGAAGGTTTTGTCTAAAAAGTTTTGAGAAACATCTCAAAGAGGAAAGCCTACTGAAATTGAAGGGATTGAAAGGATATATAAGGTGGTGTGTGTCTCATTTCACTCAGAGAGGTAGGGATTTGAGGTAGATTCACATATCCACTGTCAAGATAAGCTCATTAACATAATATCAGCTTTCCTGCCATTCTGAAATGAAGCCAAATGACATTTTCAATTAAAGTCTTGGGGGGCAAGGTGCTATTGCCCAGCCTTAGAGCTCCTTCACCAGCTGGTTCATCCTCAGCTGTTATTGGGTGTTGGCTGATAACTCACCACTGCTGCCTTCTCAGGAGAACTGTCCTGCACTGGGAGGCCTGGGGGCTCTGCCTTGCACAGGAGAAGACCTGCAACTAATGACAGATGCCCTTGAGGTGAGCATGACTCTGCAGGGTGGATTGTATTCCAGACTCTTTGGTGATTGGGCCAAGGGAGGACCTGATCTGATACTACATCTTTGCTTAGCTTCTCCTACCCACTCTCCTGTAAGTGCTTCCTGAAGAGCACTCCATCCATGAATCACAAGGACCAAATCCTTGCCTCAGGCTCTGCTTCTAGGAAACCTGACCCATGACATTCACCTAATTGTTGAATATGAGTCCAGCTTTGGTCTTGAGAATATATGTTGGAAAATTACCAAAACAAACAAACAAACAAAAAACCAAAACCGAAAACAAAACAAAACAAAACAAAATATTTTGTTCTATTTTTTTTACCTCAGTAGATTGAAAATTTCAATAAAATGCATGCCAAGCAAACCATCTAGCCATTCATCTAGTCACCCATTCACTCATCACTCTTTACTGATGGCTGAATATGGGTAAGGCCCTGGGCTATGCATAATGGGAGTATAAAGAATCATAAACCATGGGTCCTGCCCTCAAGGAGCTTACAGTTAAATATGCAAAGACATGCATGTGGGTATAATAGAAAGGGCACAGAGTTTTCAGTTTCTGTCATCTCTTACTGTGGCAACTTACACAAGTTTTCTAAGCCTCACAAACCTCAGTTTTCTCATCTGGTAAATTAAAAGTATCTACCTTGCAGGGTAGTTGGGAGGATTAACTCAGTGCTTGGCACACAGAATCTGCACAGTAAATGGTTAGCTAATATTATTAAAGCAGAAATGTGAAATAATACATTTCATAAGAAAGTTATAGCTATAGTATTCAGTGCATATGTTATTCAGAAGAGGGAAATGACTTTTAACTGAATATGTTAGTTAAAAATAGGTTTGGCTTCTAAAAGGAAAAAGATCCAAGTTAATAGTAGCTTAAGTAAATTGGAAGTTCATTTCCACTTTAGATAATGTCTAGGAGTCAGCAATTGGATTTTTGTGACAGCTCTGTTTCACTAGGTCTCTAGGAGCTTAGGTTCTTTGGGGCTCACAATTATGTCATCCTTAGGCTGTGCCCTGAATCCTCATGATGCTAGATAGTGGCTAGAATTCCAGCCATCACAACTGATTCCAGAAAGCCAGATGGAGAAAGGAATTATGAAAAACAGGGACATACGGTATGCAAAAGCATTTTTTTTAAAGGTGTAATTTCAAATATGCCATGTTACATTTCCATGGGCTAGAACTTAGCCACATGGCTACTTTAGCTGTAGGGGAAATAAAGAAACAGTTACTGTTTCACAAGATTATATGTCTAGCTCAAGTCTAGTGTTCTGTTCCTATGGAAGAAGGAAAGAGCAGCTATGGAAGGACAATTAGCAAAATGGCCACATCCCGAGAATATCTTCTTGGAGAAGGAGACATTTAACCAAGTCTGAACATTGGGTACAATTCGGAAATGAGGAGGTAGGAGAAAGACATTTTTGGTTGAAAGTGAAAACTAGAAGAAAGGGTGGAGGTGAAAAAGTGATGGATTTTTTCAGTTAAAAAGATTATTGATTCACAAATCCATTCATTTATTCATTATTTATTTATTGTGCACATACTGTGGCCTTGTCCTAGGTACTGAGAATACAGCTATAAAAAGACTGCCTTGCCCCCATGAAGCTTGCATTGTTCTGGGAGAAGAGCCAGATGTTTAGTAAATAGTGAATACAAAACGTATAATAATCACAGAGCAATAAATGCTACAGAGGACTAAAGCAGCCTAGGAGAGTGGCTGCAGTGGTTATGGCAATTCTCTCTGAGACGATGACATTTGACTGGAAACCTGAAATGAAAATGGGTGAACCATACCCCTCATTGCTTCTTGACAATCGTCTATAGGCCTGTGCAACTTAATGATGGGGGTACTTTCTGAGAAATGCATCGTAAGTGATTTTGTCTTTGTGCAAATATTATAGAGTGCATTTACACTATCTAGATGTGTAGACCTAGGTTCATGGCACAGTCTCCTGCTCCTAGCCCACACACCTGTACAGCATTCTATCGTACTGAATATGAGGCAAGGGTAACACAATGGCCCATACTTAGGTGTCTAAACATATCTAAACACAGAAAAGGAACAGTAAAAATATGGTATAAAGTATAAGGTACACCTGCACAGGGCACTTACCCTGAACAGAGTTTGCAGAAGTGGAATTTGCTTTGGGCGAATGAGTGAGTTGATAGTGAATGTGAAGGTCTCAGATACTGCTGTACAACTATTGTTGACTTTACAAATGCTGCATGCTAAATTGGTAAAAATATTTTTCTTTCTTCAAAAATAAGTTGCCCTTAGAATTCTGCAAATTTTTACTTTAGAAAGTTTATAAATGATAATTTATAATAATTATAATTTATTTATTATAAACATTATTATAATGATTATGATAATAATTGTATTATTAATATAATAATATTTATGTATACATTTATACATAAATTTATACATTTTCTTTAACTTTTTCACTGTTTTGTAATATCACTTAGCTTAAAACACACATTGTATAGCTGAACAAAACTTTTCTTTCTCTATATTCTTATTCTACAAGCTTTTTTCTATCTTTTTAAATCTTTTCAAGGTTTTTATTAAAAATGAAGACACAAACACACACATTAGCCTGGGCCTACACAGGGTCAGGATCATTAATAGCACTCTTCCGCCTCCACATCTCATCCCACTGGGAAGTCTTCGTGGGCAGTAACACCCACAGAGTTGGCATTACCCATGACAACAACATCTTCTTCTGAAATATCTCCTGAAAGATTGACCTGAGGCTGTTTTACAGTTAACTTGTTTCTTAATAAGCAGAAGGGGTCCACTCTAAAATAATGATAAAAACTATAGCACGGCAAATACATAAACTAGTAACATGGTTGCTAATTATCATCAAGTAATACAGTCTTATGTACTGTACATGCTATACTTTTATACTATTGATGGCACCGCAGTTTTGTTCTTATGAGCATTATCACAAGCACATGAATAATGCCCTTCTCTACCTTAGGGTGGCTCTGACCTCACAAGGAATTTTTCAGCTCTGTGCTAATCTTGGGGGACCATCGTTGTATATATGGTCTGTTGTTGACCTAAAAGTCATCATGTGCATGACTGTACATATATACTTACGTAACGATTTACAATATATAAGTTACATACATATATACCATTATATAACATTTTATACACATATGCGATGGCAGGTAGTGATAAGTGCTATGGAGAAAAGAAAGCCAAGTGGCAGAAGGAAGAATAACAGATTATTTTTTTAAGAGACAGCTTCTCCATGGAGGTGACATTTAAGGGGAGACCTGAATGAAATGAGGAAATGAGCCATGTGGATGTCTTAGGGCAGGAGACTAGAAAGAGGTTTCTAGTTGAAATGTTAACCAGTAATAAAAAGTGTGAAATTGCCCAGCAAGACATCTGGGCTGTGAATTCCTTGGAAACCACACATTGAGGAGGTAGGCAGCCGAACAAAGTGCAGCTGAATGAGGGTTCAGGGCTTCAAGGTGATGATCGCCTCATCTTCAGGCAGAATGAGATCATGGGAATAGTGAGGAAAGCATCTAGACCGGAGATGCTGTGTGCTTAGCTGGATGTGAATTGGCTATGAGTCATGTTTAATTACATAATAATGGCCAATGTTTTTGAGTGTTGGCTATGTCCGTGGCGTTGTTCTAAGTGAATTACATGTATAGCCTTTATTTGATTGTCACAATAATACTCTGAGGCAGAGTATTATCAGCTCCACTTGACAGATAAGGGACGTGAAGCACAGAGAGATGAAGCAACTTGCCCCATATTACCTGCTGGTAAATTGCAGAAGTGGGATTCAAACTCAGGTAGTCTGATTTCAGGAGCTCCCTGTATGTCAGAGAGGATAGCCAGTGGTCTGGTGGAGGGATAGGGCTTGTTCTTCTTGGGTGAGCATCCTCTGCCAGCTGGCCATCCTCTGCCAGCTCTCTGCACACTGCAGTAGAAGGAGGTGCGCCTGTGCCCAGTGACATTGTTGGATTGTACTCAATGGCCCTGATGGGACAGTCACTGTCCTCTACTCTTCAGTGACACAGAGGCAGTGGCAATGTAGATGAGAAAGCCCAAGTGCTGGTATTTGATGTGGTGTGGGTGTGGGCGGGCGTGTGGGAGGCTGGGATAGGGAAAGGCTGTCCTTTGCAGTGATATAAGCCAGTGTCTGTGGCCGAGTGGAGGATCAATTTCTTGCAGGGACATCACATAGCAGAAAGAAGAAAGTGTAGATAATTGTGTTCTGGAATTTAGAAAATTTAGAGGAAGTGTTAGGAATCCCAATCATGGGAAGTAGATGCTCAATAAATGTAAAAAGGATCTCACTTAATTGTTTCCTGTTTATTTGCTTTTTTATTGAGTGCCATCAGGTTGTCAGTGGGGCTGTAGCTGTGTGTGATTTGAGCCTCTGTGATAGTGTGACATTGCCTGTCACCTTCTCACCAGTGGCCCCACTGTTGATCACAGCGCCCAGACCCCAGCAGGCATTAAATAATACTTCTTGAATGAATAAAGGCCGAGCTCTGTATTAGCCAATACAAATACTATAAAATACTTAAAAAAATTGAAGTTTTCTTCATTAGATGTTGCTTTCCTAGATTGGTCATTATAAACCCCCTTTCCTTTGGAAAACTAGTAACTGAACAAAAATCGGTAGAATTTTTGAATATCAGCAATAGTCAATTCTAACATGCAATAGTATAAAATATTTCATTCATATTTTCAACAAAGCTATAAAATGTCACAATGTTCATAGTAGTAATATACCTACCACCTTTTGTAAGAATTTTATAAGCATTGAAGGACAAATGAAGCCTGAAATGTAAGACAAATTTGAACTGTGGGATCTAGAAGACTGTCAAAAACAAAACTATTTCCAACTACACCAACAGTTTATATTTGGTATAAAACTATGCCCAACGTTAATTAAGGAACGGTGAAATAGGAACTTGCACAGATGACTTGTGGGAGAAAATAAAATAACAAAACTTCTTTGGAGAGCAACTGAAATTATTATTAATTGTGATAAATTAGAAATAGCCCAAATGACCATCAATGAATATTGAAATGAATAAATAATCTCTAGCTACATTTGTACAATGAATTAATGCCACATAGTAATTAAAGTTGCATAAACTAGGTTCTGCATGTATCATGCTGATTTTGTCTTAAAATAATCTAAGTGAAAAAAATTAAGCTATGTAGATATAAATATAACACCATTTATGTAAACTAAAAATATACCCCACCACGGGATATATTCTTTATGATTATATATATATATATATATATATATATATATCAGGTATAATAAGGCAGACTGGTTTTCTGTGTGATAGAGTAATGAAAATTAGATTTGGGAGGGGAAGAGAGAGACTTTGGCTATATGAAATGTGAATACTGGATGATGAATCCTCAGGTATTTGTTATATTTTCCTTTATAGTAAGTAACTTTACAGAACTTTTCAAATTAAAATACACATATCCATAGATATCTAACCCATTTAATTTCTTAGAACTTAAAAAAAATTGATCTTGTCACTTTTCTCTTTGCCTAGCACATGATGAGATTAAGGTCCTTTGGCAAGGTCTTCTCAAATGAAGTAAGAATTTACATAAGTGTACAAAAACAGTATGACTGATTAGCAAGGTTAAAGTAAAAAAATATATACCTAGGAAACATAACAGAAAATAAGAAAAGATATTCTTTAAGTATTTTATTAGTCCAAAAAGGACACTTGGAGAGAAAATTTTACTTTGTAATTGTCAGAAATATATTCCCTGCATGATTCAAAGGGTAAAACTCGGGTCATCGTGAGAAGACTACAGGGAGAGAGGTTTTAGATCGACACACAGAAAACTTCCTAACGGCTAGTTAGGAAGCATGACTGACTAGCACCAGAATGCATCTCTTATTTATGTCACAGTCCAATGCAGGTTGGGCAACTCTCTGGTGCAGCCCTCCTGGGTGGTTCTTGCCTTTCCTCATCAACATGCCTTGCCCATGGCTGCTACAAATGAAGGGAAAATATGGAGGTTCGTGCAGTGTGTTTTGTGTTTAGGCCACAAAGAGGTATGTGTGCCTTGGTTCCTCCATCATTCAACTGGCCCAAACCCAATCACAAATCACATGACTCCAACATAACTGCTTGGGAAGCTGGGAAATGCAGTCTTCTGGTATGGCCAAGAAGAAGAAAAGGAAATGGGATTTGGATGCATGACATTGTCTCTGCCTGAGATGCTACAGCAGAGGACAGAGTGAAAAAATAGAGCTTTCTATTTTATTTATTTTATTTTTTACAGTGTCTTCTTCACTCCCCTCCCCCATAGGGAAGATAATACCACCTTCAAATTGCTGCCTGGAATGAGTCCCAGTTGTAACAGGAGGATAGAAGGCCAAAGGAACAACGTAGTTAGAAAACTTAGAAAAACCTAATATGTTCCAGTCAGCAGGACCTGATGGCTTGCCCTGTAGGATACTGAATGAATTTTCAACTTTCATCTCAGGACTATTAGCCAGTGTTTCCCCCAAATCACAGAGGACTGGAAAATCCCCTAAGGACAGCAAAAGGGTAAATGAGTTGCCCATCTATGGGAGAAAGACAGGGTGACCTGGAGATTTCAGACCTGAGAACTTAACACCAATACCTGGAAAGATCTTGGAATAAATCATCAGACAATCAATTGGATAGCACCTGAAAGGACATAAAATACTAAGTAGCAATCAGTAAAGTTTTGTATGAGCAAATAGTGCATGGTCAATTTAATTTCCTCCCGTGACCGTGAGAGGCTACGTAGATCAGCGGAATCAATTGATGAAATCTATCTCAATTTTAGTAGAGATTTTCATTTTTTAAACCAGGCATTGCTTTTGACATGTTAGAAAAGTATTTTGCTATTTATACTTCTACTAGAGGCTAGAAGGGGTCACCTTGGGGGGAGTTATTGATGGCTTAGAATCAGTCTAGGGGGACAGATTGAGTGCTGTCCCACAGGTATTGGGGCTGGGATCTAGCCCACTCAATAACTATTTTGATGGCCTGGAAGAAGGAATTAAGACTATGGTGATTGTAATTGTCTCTGGCACTAAATTGGGTGGGGTTGTTACTGCTGTGCAAGACAGAAATAAAACTCAAAATGGCCTTGACTCATGGAGAAAATGGCTCCCCCAAACTGAGATACATTTTAATGGGCATAAGTGTAAAGCATACAGGTGTCCCGATAGCCCTAGAACAGTGCCTGGGGCATACTTGGCGCTCAGCAAATATCTGCAGTACCTTCCTTGCGGTGTTGTTGTAAAGATCAAAGTGTGATAATGAGGCGGACGTGCTCTGGAAACCTCAAAGTGCCTTATAAATGGTCAAGGTCTGCACCAATAAGAGGGTAGTTATTATTAAAGGCAAGAAAATATGTCCTGTGAGGGAACGTTAAAAAGTGAAGCTGTTTAATCAAGAGAAGATAAGAATAAGGAATGATTTCATGAGTATAACCATTTTATAAAGGTTTGAACAAAAAGAAATGTTCATCTTGTCTATTTGTGTGAAGGAAAAAAGGGCTTGAACTCTTCTTGATACTAGAAGAGTTTCCGGAAGACCCAAGGAAGAGTTTCCTAGCTAGGCTGAGTCCATCTTTGGGACACCACACTTCCCTTTCATCAAAGATGTTACACTTGTTCAATGTTGGCCAGCTCATGGAGAGTAGAGTTGTGCAGGTTCCTGTTGTATCTCTAGTGCCTAGAGCAGGGCTTTATATATACGCAACATATATACAATAAATACATGTTGAAGTAATGAGTGTTGAGGGCCTAGAATATTGGCTCAGAACTTGGAGAGTCATTCTCAGAGAAAATTTAAAGATAAGGGTAATTAATTTTTGGAGACAAATCATCTTTCCAACATTGATTTCATGCTCGCATTATATGTGAATAAAAAAGAAGTGAAAATATGATATATTCTCATCCTGGTCTTGGCTTTGGTTCCGTAATGGCTCCCAGGCAAGACTACCAGCACGCAGGGAGAGGAGGCAAATTTGGAGGCAAATTCTCCTTGTGCTTAGTTCCATGGGTAGCTCTGAACTAGCACAGAACCCTCACAAAGAAAAACAGAGGAGGAAGTTTTGCTTTTCATGATTTCTGCTAAATTTGATCCATTTTCTGAGTCTCAGCTGTTCATTGCCACGCTTGTTTTTTCTAGAACCTCTGATCCAGGCCACAAAAGCCATAATTGGTGGCTTATTATTGCAACATTTCCTTCCTGACTGTGCCCTAAGGCTCAGGGAGGGACAGGATGACCTAGGCAGGTACCTTGCTGGGGTATTTATTCCTGACATTCCCAGTTGCTATTCTAATTTCCCGCCAATGAAGCCGATTTTTAAGAAATTGCTGCATAATTAACGGACGATCATCTTTGAATAATACACATTATTTCTTTTTTAAGGAGAGCTATGAATTTTACACGTGAGTATTCTGGAGTTATGCCTGAAGGGATCATTCTTTGGGGCAGTGAACCCAGATGGTGCCGGTAGCATCCAGTGTTGCCATCAGCTCAGACCTGGCAGTGCCCATACTCTTCTTAGTAGAGTGAGACGAACCCAGTACGCATTGAGCCATTTGGAGTCCATGCATTGGGCTCTGATAGTCAGTGAGCCCCCTGTGGCCAAAATACATTTCTCTGTGTATATGGGTACATGCTTTTTCCTGGGGAGAAAATCTGTTGGTTAAGAAAGACTATCCTACGTTTTTAGGAGACAGTCAAATGGCAAGATAGTTGGGTTGTCCCTACTAAGGTGGAAGAGATGGCAGAGAAAAGTGTTTTAGTACATTTTGTGGTATAGGGAGCAGGTGCTGAAGCTGGCTGTTCAGATGTGGGAGTCAGGTAGGTAGTTACTTATCATCTAGGACAATGGTTCTCAACCTTCCAAATGCTGCGACCCTTTAATACAGTTCCTCATGTTGTGGTGACCCCCAACCATAAAATTATTTTCGTTGCTACTTCACAACTGTAATTTTGCTACTGTTATGAATCGTAATGTAAATATCTGATATGCAGGATGGTCTGAGGCGACCCCTGTGAGACAGTTGTTTGATCCCCAAAGGGGTCATGACCCACAGGTTGAGAACCACTGATCTAGGAGGTCTGTCCATTGGCAGTATAAGGCCAGCCAGCAGGTGCAAGAGAAGGCCAGTCCCAGGAGGGTGGATGCTGGCAAAGTGGTGGGGGCATGGGCTGCAGTCCCAAACTCAGATGGGCATGTAAAATTATTTTATTATCTGAAACATAATTGTATTATGGGCTGGTAGGAAATGTAATCTCAATGATTCTAGGACTCTTCCGTCTTTTGTGCCATAAGAAGATTCTGGAGAGTTGACATAATTTCAAGGCATCAAGAGACCTTGTGGATATTGGTCCTATTTTCTTCACAAATCACTACGTGATGTCCCTTCTCCAGTCTGTGCCTGCACAACCAGGAAAGTAACTGGTCAGAATTCTGGGGCTTGTGTCCATGGGAGGTGGACCTGGGGCTTGATGGCAGACAAAGCTGACTCCAAGGAATTTAGGGATCTAGAGAATGAGTCTGGTTAACGAACAGCCAGGGAACGTGGGGTGAATTGTGAAAGCAGCAGTCATGAGTGGTGCCAGTGTGTGCTCCTGGCTGGCTGAGACAATGCTACACTTGACCTGAGGCAAAACTGGCTCAAGAACTGGAGTGGAATTGAGTTGGGAAAAGAGGGACATTATAAACTGTCCCTGTGAAGGGCCAGAGATATGACTGCACATAGCCGGAAGAGCCTGCACACCCACGAAAGCTTGGGTGTCCATCAAACAACGAATTTACATTTACCTTCAGCTGTGATTCCTATTTACGAAAAAAGTCATGTGTCAACCTGCCTCAAACAAGTTCAGTTTAGTTGTCTCTCCAACTCTCAGATAGAAATATTTCACTTTGAAACCTTTGAAAATAGCAACTGTGAAGTACGAAGGCTTTTTGGCAGTATGTATGTTGGGGCCCACAGGCACTACCAAGGGTAGCAAAAATAGAGCAAAAATAGCAAAAACACTGAGAGTAACTAAGGTGTCTGCAGACGCCTTGGGTCCCTGGGTGTTGTATGACATCAGTACTGATTCCTGACACCCTCATCATTAATTACTATAGTAAGAAAATGACACCTGCCAGTTAAGGGGCCTAGGGGATCAGACCGTAGGGACGTTTCATAATATCTCAGAGAAATCCAAGATGTAAGGCTTAAGCAATTTGTCCCAAGATCAGTCGTGGCTCAGTTGTGGAGAAGAGACTGGGGCGTCAGCTCCTAATCCCACCTCTTTCCTCCCCTGGAGTGTTTCTTTGCCACAGTCCTTCTCTTCTCCCAATCTAATAATGTATAATAGTTTCCAAATATACATTCTCTTTTTTCCTTATTTACTCCTTTTCCCTTGTTTCTTTTCTTTCAAACAAGCACAGTTCCTCTTGGAGTAATATTTATATTTTTATCCCTGCTTTGCAGGTGGGGAAATGGTGGCTGAGAGCTTTGGCAATGTCCTTGTCTGAGGCAGGGTAAGAGGCAAATGTGCCTGGGATTTATTTTCATCCTTAGGTGCCCAGATTATGTAATATTCAGAGCAATATCCTTTGGAAAGTGTCTCTCTTGGAGGCTTCTGGCTCTCTCAACACATTTAAGAGCAATGCATCTCTGCTTAAGAAATGATTTTAAAATCCCCTTTCAACCAGTAAGTATCCCAAATGAAATTTCATTTCCATTCAAATAAACTAGGGTTAGAAATTTTAGGGGTGGGTGTGTTAGGAGGTCTGGACACATGAGGGTAGCTGGGGAAATAGATATTGGGGAATGGGGAGATGAACAGGGAACTTCAGACCCTAGTGGTGAAATGTAAAATGACTTACTGTAATTTATTCCTCCAGTTAATGTCTGCATTCTCACCCAAGCAATTTCTGAAGGGATTTAATTTTTATCCCTTCTGCTATTAGCCTTGATTTTAGCACCAACGACAGCCTCTAATCTTGCTGCTGTTTTCTGGGTGCCAGGCACTTTTCTAAGTGATTTGCTCATTTACTATCACAACAACCTTACAAGGTTGATATTACAGGTTAAGCATCCTCTTTCCAAAACACCTGAGACCACAAGTGTTTCAAATTCAGATGTTTTTTGGCTTTTGGAATACAGTAGAACCTCTGTAAGTTGACCACCCAAGGGACTGAAACAAACTGATCAACATACAGAGGTGGTCAACATAAGGAACGAGGCTTACCGTACTGGTATGTGCATGTGGTGCATGTCTGGTCTATGAAAATTAGGTCAACTTAAAGAGATAATCAATGTAGAGAAATGGTCAACTATGGAGGTTCTACTGTATTTGCATACTGAGATATTCTGGAATGAGACCCAAGTTTAAACATGAAGTTTGTTTTTGTTTCATATATACCTTATAAATGTAGCCTGAAAATAATTTTATATGATTTTTTAAATAATATCATAGCTGTGTACATTAGTGCAATTGTGGGGTATAATTTGTGCTGGTTTTATATACAATTTGAAATATTTTGAAATATTAAATACACAATATTTAAATAATTTTATGCATGAAACAACGTTTGTGTTAAATATTTATGTGTGAAATGTTCTACCTGTGGCATCATGTAAGCACTTAGAACATTCTGAGTTTTGGAGCATTTGGGGTTTTGAAATTTTGTATTAGGGATACTCCACCTTATGCTGTCATCCTCATTTTACAGAAGATAAACTGAGGCCCAGAAGGTTTAGCAATTTCTCTAAAGTCACACAGCTGGTAAGTGTGAGGGACAGAATTCAAGTGTGAGGCCCAGGCAACTGGCCCCAGAGTCTTTAATGTTCCTTAGCTGGTGTGGTTGTGGTTACTTTGGGTGTTGCTGTGTCTTCTCTTTCTTTCTCCACACGAGATCTGTGTTTACTACTGACTTCCTCTGCAGTATCTTCTCTCAACATTCCTTCCTTGTCTAGTCAACCTATTACTAAGCTGAAGTCCCGTCTATTCCCTGTCTGCCCTCTCCCTGCCCCCAGCCCCTCTTCCTCTGATCCAGGCAGCATATTTCTGCTTTTTATTGTTCCCACATATTCCTCCTCTCAACACAAATCAGACATGGATTCTCTTCCCACATTTACAGAGGAAAGTCCCTTTCTTGCATTGCATGCCTGCCCCGTATGCTGTAAACCCAACTTTCTAACCACGTCACCCATTGTCCCTGAATGCACCCTGCTTCAGTGAGTCCAGGAGAATGTCCAGCCTGCCATGTGCATTCCTGCCTTGGCACCACCTGCCTGGAACACCTGCCCTTCATCTCACCACCCTTTTAAGTCTTTTGTTCTTCAAAGCTAAGCTGAATCTTTAGCTTCTCTCTGCATTTACCCATCCCTCATCTCCTTCAGCACTCATTTATCAAAGTTGTATTTTTCTTAAGATTCTTTTTGTGACTATAGTAACTTGGGAACTGAGAGGAGAAGGAATGCTTGTGTGTGAAAAGCTTCCATTTCAGGTACATTTCCCCCCACTGTTTGGAAAAGACAGAAGTCAAAGTCAGGATGACATGGGAGACGCAGATCGTGATCGTGCATTGGTCTGAGAGAATTCTTAAATCAAGAGATAACTTTAGGATGGTCAACTGGAGGGACCCAACTGGAAGAATGTTTAAATTTCCCCTCCTCTCAAGTTAGTTAGGTAACATAGTAGAGTAAATAGTAATGATACATCCTTTCTTTTCCTACATTCTAGGAAGAAATTAGTCAATGAGAGAAAAGTGTCCTATTTCTGTGGCAATAGGAAAGACCTAGGAATGGGAAGCCAGTTTTCCTGGAGGACCACAATTTTTGGGCAGTGTTTTGTATATATGCACAAGGAGTTGCCTCATAGGCAAGTTTGTTGATAATGGTCATATCAACAAATCCTGTCCTCTTTCCAGTCCAACCCGTACTTAAGGAGTTTCATTCTTGAAGAGCCCTTGTTCAGCTTCAGATGAGATGCTTGGGTCCGTATCATATCTTGAGAGACACAGCTTCTGCCACTTTATTTTTGAGGCAAGATGTTAACAAGAGTCCAGAAAGCCAACTCCATCAACATTCAAAGAGAATGCAGACCCCTACAAGTAATGAAGAGATACGGCTGTGTGCTTACTGAGAAGGAACACGGAATTCATAAGGACATCCAGGTAAATCGCAGTGAACTCAAAATTCATGTGAGAGATTTGTTAAAAGATGCCATGTGAAAAAAGTTTTGACTTTTAGGAGTTTTGACAGTTATGAAGTAACTCAGTTGACTCGGGAGAGCTTTGAAAGGTGTATTTCTTCAAGGTATAGATCCAACTGAGATAGAGTCGTACATTTGAAGGAGGTCAAGGGTGGCTCTGTGCTGGGATATTTTAATTGACCTGGCTGATCAACAGGGAATGAGAAGTGTCCAGAGGTGAGCTCCAGGGCCTGTGAGGCCAGCTTGTGTGTGGCAGGTCTTAGGCCTTTGTCAGGATGTCTGCTTAACTCAAGATGCATTTTTAGAATTGATGTATCTGTTCGTACATAGCATTTGGAATTTTTTTTCTTTTTGCAATTTTTGGCCAGGGCTGGGTCTGAACCCACCACCTCTGGCATATGGGGCTGGCGCCCTACTCCTTTGAGCCACAAGTGCCACCCTGTTTTGAAATTTTTTGAGAAAACTGTTTTTTGAGATGTCTGTTTTCTTCAGACATCTTCACAGACTGAGAAGAACTTACTCATGTATTGTTTCTAGTCAATAGATTTCTAGTGTGAGTTTGTCCATTATTTCTTCACTCACCCATTCATTCAACGTGCATGAAGCCTGTGCTAAACTCTGAGTCTGTAAAAGATGGACAAGACCAGGCTTCCCTCAAGAATTTTATCAACAGGAGGAGGAAGACACAGTTCCTTACGGAAATGCTCTGCAATGGTTTAGATGCTGAGTGGGGCACACGAGATCTGGGGGGATGTGACTCAGAAGCCTCCTTGTCCCTCTTCCACATTCTGCTCTGGAGTCTGTACTTGGTTGTTTAGACAGTGGGAAAATTTTTTGTTTGTGTTTTTATTTATTTTATTTCTCTCTCTCTCTCTTTTTAAAATTAAATCATAGCTGTGTACATTAATGCAATCATGGGGTACAATGTGCTGGTTTTATATACAATTTGAAATGTTTTCATCAAACAGGTTAACTAACCTTCATGGCATTTTCTTAGTTATCGTGTTAAGACATCTGTATTCTACCTTTAGTAAATTTCACATGTACCCTTGTAAAATGCACCGTAGGTGAGGTCCCACCAATCACCCTCCCTCCACCCAGTCTATCCCCTCCCTTCCCTTGTTTGTGTTTTTAAACAAAACTGTGGAATTTATTCACATTTCACCAGTTTTTCTGCAAATGCCCCTTTTCTGTTCCAGGATCAAATTCAAAATCCCACATTGCATTCAGTGGTCACATCTCCTCACTCCCCTGGTCTGTGGCAGCTCCTCAGCCTTGTCGTTGTAGCATATCCTGAGCCCTGAGTTTGAGTTTGTCTGGTATTGCCCCCTGACCAAACTAGGAGTATGAATTTGGGGGAAGAATCCCACAGAGGTGAGGCACCTCTCAGTGCCGTATTCCAGGGATGCGCGAGACCAGCATGACTTATAACTGGCGATGTTCACTCTGACCCCTTGGTTAAGGTGGTATCTGTCAGATTTCTCCACTATAATGTCACTTTCCCCTTGTTCTACTCCATTCCTTAGCAGAGAATCTCTAAGTCCAACCCACACTCAAAGGGAGGGGAATTAAGCTCCACTTCCTGAAGAGAGGAATATCAAAGGCTTGGTGGACATATGCTAAAACCACCACAGTAATTAATAAATATTACAGAGGAGACAATTGGAGGCTGTGTGAATATCTTGTTTCTCCTTAATATTTCACCCTCCAATTTTAGTATTCATTGGTGGATCTTGCCAGCAGCAATCATTACTGTGGTGTCCTAATAGTGACTTTGTGTTTCTATCATTCTTTTTACATTTATTATTTGGAATTCTATACAGAAGATTTGTCCCTTCTTTCCTGGTTATGTATTAAGTCATTTATATCAGTAGGGACTCATTTAATCCTTCGGGTTATAATCCATACTAGTGTTCTCTATTTGTTTCTCCAATTCTTACAGCTCTGGCTGCTGGGAATCCTTCCAGGCTGTCTCCCGTATTGTTTGGAGGTGCCCGTCCTTGGGCGGAGTGTGTGCCCCTCTGTGTGTGTCTTGTGCACTTCCACACTTTCCAGCACCGTCAGATGTTCCAGGCTCCTGCTGTACACTTTCTATCTTCCCCATCTCAGTTCTAGAATCAGCCACTTCTCCAGGGAGCCTTGGCTCCATATATTGGAAAATGGTATTTAAAAAACAAAATCTACGCCCTGGGTGTGCTTGTGGCCATTGTGTCCCTGCTTCTAAGTTTTTAGGTAGAGCAATAACATAACTCTAATTAGGAAGTGCCCTGGCAAAGCATGGGCCAGGAGGCAGTGAGATGTACTGACTGTCCTGGCAGGAAGAGAGGAGGTGCTGGACCCCGGCAGAGGCAGCTTTGACGGTAAAGGAGGGGAGGGAGTTTGTGATTTATTTGGACGTTAGTCTCTAGCCATCACAGCCTGAGTCCTACTCTGCTTCTTACTGGACAAATCATTCAACCTTTCTTTGCCTTAGTTCTCTCATCTAGAAAAAGGAGCTAGCAACACCCCATGAGGGAATCAAATGAAACAAAACATTAAGGCCCTTGGTGATTCCAAATCACTGTCCCAGTGAGAGGGACTTATTAAGTTTATTGATAAATACTCTTCAGCTTTCACCTTGCCTTTTGGCTAGTGAAGGGCCCAGGGCCTTACACGGGCAGGAGAGGGAAGCTCGCTTATAAGATGGGCAGGAGAATGAGGCCCGGAGGAAGGCTGAGAACACCCAGCCAATCTGGGCATAAAAAGAAGTCTGCAGGCCCCATAGGGAAGCCACATGTCATGTACAAGACAACAGTGACCAGCAAAGGCTGACAGATGGGCAGGAGTTTGCCTGACAACTTCTGCAGAGCTCCTGGGCTGGAGTCTTCCACAAGTACAGCGGCCCTGAGGTAATGCTGCCTGCTTGAGCCAGGCACCAGGGACTACAGAAAGACTTCCTACACTTGATCTTAGCCAAACTGGGCTAAATAAGGACAGCAAGTGTAATTCCCTTTTCCCCTTTCAGACTAGGACTTGTGGTCTGAAAATGTCTTTCTCTCACTGTGCTTACACTGCATGGAGCACATCACAGGTGCCCTCCCGCTCCTGCCCCACGTGGAGCATGGCCGGTGTAGCCTTTGCTGCCATGGCCAGGAATTCACTCTAAGATCTAAGAAGCCTTGGACTGGGGATTAAATAATATGTTCTCAACCATTCTAAATCCCTTGAGGGGGGCTAGAGAGAGAGTTGGGGGGGATTTTCTATTCTCTTTCACTGCTTTGCTTGCTACCCTAGCTCAGTGGTGGGGGCCCTGATCTAGCAGCCTTACCACTGGCAGAGGGACTGCTCTGATGCTCTCTGTCCCCCATCCCTCTGTCCCCCTTTCCTGTGGCCTTTGCCTCCTCTGTGGTTCACCACCCTCAGCTGTGGGTGGTCAGTCTCCTCACTCATGGCTGTCTCTGCAGGCTGAGGGAGAGCTGGGAGGAGGGGATAGGAAAAGGAGTTCTGCCCTCAGGATAAAGTATTGGCCAAGTACTGAAGTCTTCCCAGGGTCCAGGCTAGTGATCCTGAAGGGAACAGGCTGAAAGGGGGACTGTGTCCTTTAGCAATGTTAGTTTGGTACCTGCCACTCCTAGGAGGAGGATAAAGGAAGGAGAAAATGTGTTATTTCTTAAGAATAACATAATACCTAATTGTCTTAGATCATTTGGGCTGCTATAACAAAATGCCCAAGACTCAGGAATTTATTGCCCAGAGTTCCGGAAGCTGGGAAGTCGGAGATCAAGACACCAGTAGGTTCTGTGTCCTGTGAGGGCCCATTCTACATGGTAACCTCTAGCTAAGTCCTCACATGGGGGATAGGGGTGGACATGCTACCTCAGGCCTCTATTGTTTCATAGTTACAAAAATGTTTTTAATTGACACATAATAATTGTACAAATTTATGGGTTTGATATTTTAATACCACTATGCAATGTGCAATGATCAAATCAGGGTAGTTATCTTAGACATCACTTCAAATAATTATCATTTATTCACATTGGGAACATTCAAAATTCCCTGTTCAAACTACATGTTTGAAAACATTAAAAAATTTTACAAAGAGCTAGCCAATAGGTAGAGAATATTTTGCAAATATTTTGTAACATTTTGTAATGAGTATTTTATAACTCAAGGTACATTCAGCTACAATTTCCCATTTTCCTCCCATGTTCCCTGTGAATGGTAATTTGTGGGGCGACCTTTACGACACCCTGTATAGTGGTTGCACAGTGACATAGAACGCTAGAACTTATAACTTCCTTCTAGCTGTGATTTTGTATCTGTTAAATAATGTCTCCCTATTCGCCCCTCCCTCTCAGCCCTTCTCAGCCTCTAGTAACTTCTAATCTACTCTGTTTTTGTGAGTCAACTTAGCTTCCACATATGAGCGAAACGTGTGGTATTTATTTCTTTGTCTCCCATGCCTCTTTTATCAGGGCACTAATCCCATCCACAAGAGTGGAGCCCTTGCTACCTAATCACCTCCAAAGACAATGGACATTGAGTTTCAACATATGAATTTTGGAGGAACACAAACATTCATATCATAGAACCAATATTTGAATCGGGTCCATGTTCTGGGTGCTCTTTGTGCATGAAATATTCTGCTGCACAAAGAGAGACTGAATTATATAGGCACCATTCTTTTTTTTTTTTTTCTGAAATAAAATTTTTATTTTTATTTATTTATTTTTTTATTGTGGAGAAGGGGCGGGGAAAGAAGGCGGGGGAAGAGGTACATGACAGGGTCAGGCCAGTGGCATGGTACCACATTGGCTGTATCTAGGTAGAGGCAGTTTCAGGCTGGGCCTTGCTGAGTCGTTGCTACACGGAAGTAGCTCGATGGATCTACTTCTAGTCAGGCTCGGGAAGTTGCACT
>CAUYPK010101190.1:0-28905 GCA_963574355.1 Loris lydekkerianus | reverse complement strand
ACTGTAAAAGGTATAGCATCCTTGACTATTTTTTCAGCTTGACTATTGTTGGTATATATAAAAGCTACTGATTTCTAAGTATTGATTTTGTATCCTGAGATGCTGTTGTATTCCTTGATCACTTCTAAGAGTTTTGTAGTTAATCCCTGGGGTTATCCAGGTATAAGATCATATCATCTGCAAAGAGTGAGAGTTTGATCTCTTCTGACTCCATTTGAATACCCCTGATCACCTTCTCTTGCCTGATTATGATGGTGAAGACTTCCATTACTATGTTGAATAGCAGTGGAGACAAAGGGCATCCTTGTCTAGTTCCAGACCTGAGTGGAAATGTTTTCAATTTTATTCCATTCAATATGATATTGGCTGTGGGTTTGCTGTAGATGGCCTTTATCAGTTTAAGAAATGTCCTGTCTAAGCCTTTTTTCATAAGTGTTGTGATCATGAAAGGATGCTGGATATTATCAAAAGCTTTTTCTGTATCAATTGAGAGAATCATATGGTCTTTTTAAAAAAATTTTGTTTATGTGACGTATTATATTTGTAGATTTGCATATGTTGAACCAACCTTATAACCCTGGTCACAGTGTATAATTTTTTTTAATATGCTGCTGAATTCTATTTGCTAGGATCTTATTGAATATTTTTGTATCAATATTCATTAATGATATTGGTTTATAATTTTCTTTCTTTGTTGGGTCTTTTCTTGGTTTGGGGATAGTGGTGATATTTGCTTCATAGAATGTGTTGGGAAGTATTCCTTTTTTTACTGTTTTGGAAAAGTTTATGTAATATAGGTACCAGTTCCTCTTTAAAGGTTTGGTAGAACTCTGATGTGAAGCCATCTGGTCCCGGACTTTTCTTTTTTGGGAGATTTCATATATTTGATACTAGTTCAGTGCTTGATACAGGTCTATTCAACATTTCCAATTCTTTCTGGCTGAGTCTAGAAAGGTGGTGTGCTTCCAGGTATTGGTCCATTTCCTCCAAATTTTCATATTTCTGAGAATAGAGTTTTTGGTAGTAATCATTGAGGTTTTTTTTTTTTTTAATTTCTGAGGTGTCTGTTGTTATTTCTCCTTTATCATTTCTGATTGTTGATGTTAGGAATTTTACTTTTCTGTTTCTGGCTAGGTTAGACAAAGGTTTATCAATTTTGTTAATCTTTTCAAAAAATAAAATTTTTTCATTATTTGATCTTCTTTTGTTTTCAATTTCATTTAATTCTGCTCTAATTTTGGTTATTTATTTTCTTCTTCTGGGTTTGGGGTTGGAATGTTCTTCCTTTTCCAGTTGCTTGAGATGACCCATTAAGTTGTTGGCTTCCTTTCTTTCCTTTCTCTTGATGAAGGCTTCCAATGCTATAAATTTCCCTCTTAGGACTATCTTTGCAGTATCCCACAGGTTTTAATAATTTGTGTATTCATTATCATTTTGTTCCAAAAATTAGGTAATTTCCTTCTTAATCTCAGCTTTGACCAAGCTATCATTCAGCATAAGGTTATTTAGTTTTCATGACTTTATCTGAGTGTGAAGATTTCTGTTGTTGAGATCAACTTTTATTTTGTGATGGTCCGACAAAATACAAGGAATAATTTCTATTCTTTTAAATTTGCTGAGGTTAGTCTTGTGACCTAAGATGTGATCAGTTTTGAAGGATGCTCCATGGGCTGATGAGAAGAATATGTATTCAGTTTTGTGAGGATGAAATGTTGTGTAGATTTCTGTTAATTCCATTTGTTGTAGGGTCAAGTTTAAGCCCAATATTTCTTTATTTAGCTTTTTCTTGAAGGATCTATACAAAACTGCCAAAGGGGTGTTAAAATCTCCAACTATTTTAGTGCTGGAAGATATCAAATTGTTCACATCTGTTAGGGTTGCATTTATAAGTTGAGGAGCTTTCAGGTAGGGCACATCAATGTTAATTGAAATCTCTTCATGTTCAGTGTTTCCCTTGACAAATATGAAGTGACCATCTTTATCTTTTTTTACCTTTGTTGATTTAAAGTCTATAGTATCTGAGAATAAAATTACAACCCATGCTTTTTTCCTGATTTCCATTTTCCTGAATTATAGATGTCCATCTCTTCATGCCAAGTCTATTTTTATCCTTTAAGGTAAGAGGAGACTCTTGTATTCAGCAGATATCTGGCCTAGGGTTTTGTATTTAGTTGGTCAACCTGTACCTCTTTAGAGGACTATTTAAGCCATTCACATTAATTGAGAGGATTGATAACCATGGTAGTGTTTTGGTTGTCATATTTTTCAAATGTCCAGGAGATATTTTTAATCCTTTGTGGATGTTAGGTTTTGTTCAAGGCTTTCCAGGTGAGTTTACATTAGTGGCAGACCATTGAGCTAATCATTATGGAGGATGGGTCTGAGAATATCCTGGAGAGTTGGTTAAGTTATGGCAAATTTCTTCAACATGTGTAAGTCAGTAAAGTATTTGATTTCTCCATCACAAATGAAACTCAGTTTAGCTGGATACAGGATCTTGGGCTGAAAATTGTTTTGTTTGAGAAGATTGAAGGTCAAAATGACCATCCTCTTCTGGCTTGAAAAGTTTGGCTGAGAGATCTGCAGTCATTCTTATATTCTTCCCCTTGTAGGTCATACTTTTCATATGTCTGGCTGCTTGCAGAATTTTCTCCTTCATGTTAACTTTGGCAAAGTTAATTACAATGTGTCTAGGAGATGCTTTATTTGGACTGAGCTGTGCTGGGGTTCTGAAAGTGTCTACTATCTGCATTTCTGCATCTTTTGCCATGCTTGGGAAATTCTACTCTATAATATCTTAGAGTAGAGCATCTATACCTTTAGGACCATCTTCTTCTCCTTCAGGAATTCCTATAAGATGAATTTTTGATCTTTTTGAGTGGTCCCACAACCTCTCAGGGAATGATCACTTTTTGCTTTCCATCTCTCTGCCTCTGAGCATTTGAGAACATTCAAAATCTCTGTCTTCGATTTCAGAGATCCTTTCTTTTGCCTGTTCAACTCTATTACTGAGGGACTCTACTGTATTTTGGAGCTTCTCCAATAGCTTTTTCAATTCTTGAGCTCTTCTATCTCTTTTCTCATTATGTCCATATCCTTGGAGATTTTGACTTTGAATTCATAGATTTCTTGAGACAAATTTTGCACAACTCTTTGGATTTCAATTTTCATCTTTCCCTCCATTCTCTTAATTTTATTAGCCATCCATATTCTGACTCTTATTTCTGACATCCCATTTCAGCCATTTGTTTATGAATGGAATCTTCTGTTGTATCTCCTTTGTCATTCCTTGGGGGAGTTGATCTGCTCTGATTATTCATTTTGCCAGAGTTTTTCTGCTGGTTCTTCCTCATGATTATTTTTCAGTTTGGCTAGTGAAGCTGGGAGGGTGAGATTGGATTGAGGGCTCCAGGAGTTGTAGTTAACCAGCCCTTTACCAAAGAGCTGGGCCTGGAGACTGTGGCTTTTCCCCTACAGCTTTACAAAGGTCCCTTTCAGTCCTACAGCCAGAGGCTCTGAGGACCTGATTGGGGTGATAGGGCTAGGTGGCTCTGTCTTGTATTCAGCCAGCCTCTATCCAATCCTAGTGAGTTGGCAGATTTGGGCTGAAATCTCAGCTGGGGAGAGATACAAGCAACTAAGACACCCTGCCCCCCACCAGCAACAACTGGAAGAGTAGAATCAGTCCCTCCCACTACAACACAACCAGACTCAACTTTGGAGGGTCCCCTGGTGGCCAGCCCAGGTCAAGAGTTCCAAACCAATTGTCCTAAGCAGCACAATCACTGCTCAACTGGGAGAGTTCAAAAGGTCTCCAGCAACCAGATAACAGGGGCCCACAGGAAGCTCAGGTGCGACTCCATCCAGCACTTGATGGAGTTAGGAAGACTCGCCCAGCAAAAGAGTTAGTACAGGGGGGTTGGCACCTCTTTCCCCATATTACACCACAGCCACGCCCTATCACTGGTAATGCTGCAGGGCTGTGGCCCAATTCCCTTCAATGAGCAAATGCACCAGGGTTATGCACCTGCCAGAGTCAAAGGGGAGCCACTGTCTCCTTGGCCACCTGGTGCACTCTGCCACCAGTAGGCAGGAGGAGCTCAAGCCCAGCTCCCTCCAGTGCTCAATGGAAACTGGGGAGTGTTCCACCTGAGTCTGAGCTGGCAGTTACCATCACAACATGTATTTCTCTACCTCAGAGTCTGTGCCTTTGCCCCAGCCACCCTCCTTCTCTGGTACCCCTGTGGGGCAAGGTCCGGCTCCCTCCAGTGGTCTACAGAATTGGGAAGGTGTCTCTCCAAAATTTGACCCTGGTGGGACCACACCACTCTCACAGTCACTGCAGTCCCTGCACTGCTACTGTGTTTCCACCCACACTGTTGCTGCCACTGTCCCACCACTGCCATGCATTTTTGTAGCACCAGGCCAGTCCTCCTCCCCCTGTGTCTCTCCACTTCCACTCGAGTCACAATTTCAGTGCAGTTGTGCCACAGAAACTCACAAGGAGCCCACCAGACACCCCAAGCCCTGCAGGTAGTCGGCCTCCAGATTGCCAGGTGAGGGGGGAAGTGTGGACTGGAAGTTCAAAATGGCAGGGAAAATATTTGTTCAACTTTTATGCTGAGTGAGAGAATGCCCAGACTCACAGTGGGATCTCTCTGGAGGAGTCCTGGCCTCGGTGGCTCTCACCTGTGGGTTGAAACAAGAGGTCTTATGTTCACTGCTCACTTGTAGAGAGAACACAATGAGTCACTCTTTTGGGTAAGGGGACAGACTCTTGTCCTCCTTGTGATAGGTTTTGTACCTGAAATTTCTTTCCTTGGAGTTGCAGCTTGCCTCAGCAGGGATGATGTGCACTCATCAATCTTTTCTCTCACCTCAGCTCCCGACCTTCAGCTTTATTGGGTTCATACTGACCATTATCTCTCCCTCTAAACAGGAGCCTCTGTTGAAAGCTGGCTCCAGTTGGCTGCCTTACCTCCTCCTCCTCCCTGCACTTTTCTTATTGTTTAATCTGAGTTCTCTATGGAGTCTAGTTATCAGGCCTTTGTCAGGTTCATAACATGGACAGTCTTCCCATTCTGAAGGCTGTCTGTTTGCTTTATTTGTGGTACCCTTGGCTGTGTAAAAGCTTTTTAGCTTGATCAAATCCCAGTTATTTATTTTTGGTGTTGCTGCAATTGCTAGAGGGGAGGTCTTCCTTAGAAAGTGTTTTCCCAGGCCAATATCTTCAAGTCACTATCTTCTAGAATTTTTATTGTTTCATGTCTTAAATTTAAATCTTTTATCCAACAAGAATCAATTTTTGTCAATGGTGAGAGATGCAATGTCAGTCTTCTACATGTGGATAACCAGTTCTCCCAGTACCATTTGTAAAATCAGGATTTCTTTCCCCATTGCATTTTTTTGTTAGGCTTATCAAAGATTAAATGACAATATGTGTCTGGGTTCATCTCTAGATTCTCTATCTTATTTCATAGATCTACTTCTCTATTTTTGTGCCAGTACCATGCTGTTTTGATCACTATAACCTTGTAATATAACCTGAAATCTGGCAATGTGATGCCTCCAGATTTGTTTTTATCTCTAATAGCTGTATTTTCTATTTGGGTTTTTTTTTTTTTTCTGGTTCTATATGAATTAAAGTACTATTTTTTCAAGTTCTTTTTTTTTTTTTTTTCAAGTTCTTTAAAGTATGACATTGTTGCTTTGATGGGGGTTGTATTAAATCTATAAATTGCTTGGGTAGTTTGGAAATTTTAACAATGTGGATTCTTCCCAGCCATGAACATGTTTTACCATTTGTTGATATCTTCTGTTATTTCCTTTCTCAAAGTTTCACAATTTTTTTTTGTTCACATCTTTTGTTAGATATATTCCCAGGTATTTTATCTTCTTTGGTGCTGTTGAAAAAGGAATAGTCTTTGATTTTGTTCTCGGCTTGACAAATGTTGGCATATACAAAGGCTCCTCATTTGTGGGTATTGATTTTGTATTCTGAGACGCTGCTATATTCCTAGATCATTTCTAAGAGCTTTTTAGTTGAGTCCCTGGGGTTTTCCATGTATAAGGTCATGTTATCTGCAAAGAGGGAGAGTTTGATCTCCTCTGTCCCCATTTGGATTCCTTTGATCTCCTTCTCTTTCTTGACTGCAATGGCTAGGATTTCCATCCAAAACTATGTTAAATATTGGAGACAGTGGGCATCCTTTTTCTGATTCCAGATTTGGATGGAAATGCTTCGAGTTTTACTCCATTCAATATGATATTGGCTGTGGGTTTGCTGTAGATGGCTCCTATCAGTTTAAGGAATGTTCCAGTTAAGCCTATTTTCTTGAGTGTTTTTATCATGAAAGTATGCTAGATATTGTCAAAGCCTTTTCTGCATCAATTGAAAGAATCATATGGTCTTTGCTTTTTATTCTATTTATGTGATATATTTATAGATTTGTGCATGTTGAACCAATTTTGTGCCTCTGGGGTAAAACCCACTTGATCATGGTGTGTGATTTTTTTTAATGTATTATTGTATTCTGTTTGCTAATATCTTGTTGAATATTTTTGCACCAATATTCATTAATGATATTGGTCTATAGTTTTCTTTCTTTGTTGGATTCTTTTCTGGTTTGGGGATCAGGGTTATATTTGCTTCACAGAATGTGTTGGGGGAGGATTCCTTCTTTCTCTATATTTTGAAAAAGTTTATGCATTATAATTGAACTACCTTCTCTTTGAAGGTTTGATAGAATTCTGGTGTGAAACCATCTGGTACAGGGCTTTTCTTTTTTGGGAGACTTTGTATCATAGATGCTATTTTAGGACTTGATATTGGTCTATTCAAGATTTATAAATCTTTTTGGCTGAGTTTTGGAAGGTATTGTGCTTCCAGATGTTGGTCCATCTCTTGTACATTTTCATATTTCCGGGAATAGAGTTTTTGAAGTAATTGTTGAGAATCTTTTGTATTTCTGTGGCATCTATTGTTATTTCCCCTTTGTCATTTATGGTTGTAGTTATTAGAGATCTTATTTTTCTGTTTCTGGTTAGTCTAGCCAAGGGTTTATAAGTTTTATTAATCTTTTTGAAGAACCAACTTTTTGTTTTGCTGATCTTCTGAATAATTTTTTCATTTTCAACTTCATTTAGTTTTGCTCCAATTTTGGTTATTTCTTTTCTTCTGCTATGTTTGGGATTAGATTGTTCTTCCTTTTCCAGTTGCTTGAGATGGACCATTAGGTTGCTAACTTGCTCTCTTTCTGTTTTCTTGATGACGGCATCTAATGCTATAGATTTCCCTCTACAGACAGCCTTTGCAGTATCCCACAGGTTTTGATAGTTTGTGGCTTCATTATTATTTTGTTCCAGAAATCTAATGATCTCCTTCTTGATTTCATCTATGGCCTAGTTATCATTCAGCATAAAGTTATTTAGTTTCTATGATTTTTTCTTGAGTATGAATATTTCTGTTGCTGTTGAGTTCAACTTTTATTCCATGATGGTCTGAGAAGATACAGGGAATAATTTCTATTCTTTTGAATTTGTTGAGGTTAACCTTGTGACCTAAGGTATAATCAATTTTGGAGGATGATTCATGGGCTGATGAGAAGAACATGTATTCAGTTTTGTTAGGATAAAGTGTTCTATAAATGTCTGTTAAGTCCATTTGTTCAAGGGTCTTGTTTAAGTCCATTATTTCTTTGTTTAGTTTCTGCTTGGAGGATCTGTCCAGTACTGCCAATGGGGTGTTAAAATCGCCAACCATTATAGTATGGGAAGATATTATATTGTTCAGATCCAACCATTATAGTGTGGAAATATATATCATATTGTTCACTTAGGGTTTGTTTTATATATTGAGGAACATTCAGAGAGGGTGGACATATGTTAACTATTGAAATCTCTTCATATTGTGTTTCCCTTGAGCAGTATGTAGTGTAGTGTCCATCTTTGTCTTTTATTATTTTTGTTGGTTTGAATCCAATTGTATCTGCATACAAGACTACAATCCAAGCTTTTTTCTGTTTTCCATTTGCCAGAAATATCTTTGCCCATCCCTTCACCCTGAGTCTTGTTTTATCCTTTGAGATAAAGTGAGTTTCTTGTAGGCAACAGAATAGATATCTGGCCTGAGTTTTTGTATCTAGTCAGCCAGCCCATGCCTCTTTAAAGGAGGGCGCAAACCATTCACATTAATTGAGAGGCTTGATAGATATGGTATAGTTTTGGTCATCTTGTTTTTCAGAAGTCCAGAGCTTAATTTTCATGTCTCTCACAATTGTGAAAGCTAAGCTTTGTTCTTTACTTTCTGGGTAGGTTTATTTTGGTAGTGTACCCTCCTGTTGATTGTTATAAGGAATGGGTCTGAGTATTTCCTGTAGAGTTGGTCTAGTAGTGGCAAATTTCCTCAGCATGTGGATGTATTTGATTTCTCCATCACAAATGAAGCATGTGGATGTATTTGATTTCTCCATCACTGCTCAGTTTAGCAGTGTATAGGATTTTGGGCTGGAAATTGTTTTGTTTAAAAAGGTTGAAGGTTGATGACCATCTTTTTTTTGGCTTGGAAAGTTTCAGCTGAAAGATCTGTAGTCATTCTTATCCTTTTCTCTTGGTGAGTTATACCTTTCTTACACCTGGCTGCTTGCAGAAGTTTCTCCTTCATATTAACATTGACAAAATTAATTATAATGTGTCTAGGAGATGCTTTGTTTGAATTGAGTCATGCTGGGGTTTTGAAACTCTGTACTATCCGAATTTTTTGTGTGTCTTGAAATACTTGGGAAATTCTCCTCCATAATGTCTTGGAGCGGAGAATTTGTGCCTTTGGGACTATCCTCTTCTCTTTCAGGAATTCCTATAATTAAGATGTTTGATTTCTTGAAATGATCCCATAACTCTCTCGTGGAATATTCTGTTCTTTTTCTCCATTTTTCTGCCTCTTTGAATGCCTCGGATAGTTCAAAAGTCTTGCCTTCTTTTTCTGAGATTCTTTCTTCTTATTGCTCAGCTCTATATCTGAGGGACTCTACTGTATTTTGAAGAAATATCCTCAAATATTCTCAAGTATCTTTTCCAATTCCTTAAACTCTGGTGTATCTTTCTTCATTATGTCCAAATCTTTGGTGACTTTATCTTTAAATTCATTAATTTCTTGAGACAACTTCTGAATTATTTTTTGGTTCTCTGTTTCCATCTTTTCCTCCAATCCCATTATCTTATTTGCCATCTATATTCTAAATTCTATTTCTGACATTTCAGCAATTTCTGTGTGGATAGGATTCTGTATAGTATTTTCCTTGACATTTTCCTTGACATATAACATTGAATATGTTAATTATACTTTTTTAGTTGAATTGATAGGCTGTCCCCCATAAGTCTACTCCTCACTGTTGTCATGCCACCACCGCACTAACAGAGACAGACAACAGGTGAATCTGCAGCCCCAGGCAGTGTCTCCCAGGGAACAAGAATAAGTAGACAGTCCTGGCCTAGAGTTCTAGTCAAAGTTGCTCTGCCAGTGCTGGCTCTGCCCACCAAATCAAGCTCACAAGGCTGCCCAGCTGACAGCACTTGCCCAGAGTTCAGGAGAGATGCTTATGCACTGGGCACTATTCAGCCAATTGATGCTGAGGGCTGCAGCTCTATAGACAATATAGGCCCAAAGCTCAGACAAAGTTGCTCAAGCACCAGGTCTGCCCACCCAACTGAGTTCAGAGAGCCTCCACCCAGTGGAGTGTACTAATCCAAAATTCAGTCCCAAGTCCCTTAAACCTCAGTCACTCCCCGCAAGTGAGCTCAGAGAACCCTGCCTGGTGGAGGCCACAGGTCCAAAGTTCAGTCCAAAGTCAATGAGACACCAGCCTGTCCATCCAATCAAGCTCAGAGAGTTGTGCCTGACAGAGAGGGCAAGTCCAAAGTTCAGTCAAAAGTCAAAGTCATTTAAGCACTGACCCTGCCCACCCAATGGAGCTCTGAAGTTGTCGTAGAGAACAGAAAACAGATTTACCTGAGAATTCCCGAGGAGCTGGAGATAGGTAGTTCACCCTCTCCCCGCCAAAGTTTGGACCGCCGTGTTACTGTTCTCACACTGCATCTTGGTGGCCAGCAAACTTCCCAAGCTTCTCAGTGAATTCATTGAAATGGCCGGTGCCTGTGGCTCAAGGAGTAGGGCACTGGCCCTATGTACCGGAGGTAGTGGGTTCAAACCCGGTCCTGGCCAAAAACTGCAAAAAAACCCACCCTAGACTCTACAGGGGGCAGTCCTTCTAGCAACTAGGGTGGAGGAAGGGCAATCTGGGTGTTCAGTATTACAGGAAAAATATTTGGTCTTTTTCCAAAAGACCCAGACCAAATGGGGCACAGTCTTAGTAGTGGGACCTCAATAATGCAGGAGGACTGGGACTCAGCACCTGCTGTCCTATGGGATAAGGACTGGGACTCAGCACCTGCCCTCCTGTGAGATAAGGACTAGAACTCAGCACCTGCCCTCCTGTGAGATAAGGACTTGGACTCAGTACCTGCTCTCCCGTGGGATAAGGACTGGGACTCAGTACCTGCTCTCCCATGGGATAAGGACTGGGACTCAGTACCTGCTCTCCCGTGGGATAAGGACTGGGACTCAGCAACTGCTGTCCCGTCGGATAAGGACTGGGACTCAGCACCTGCTCTCCCATGGGATAAGGACTGGGACTCAGCACCTGCTCTCCCGTGGGATAAGGACTGGGACTCAGCACCTGCTCTCCCCTGGGATAAGGACTGGGACTCAGCACCTGCTCTCCCGTGGGATAAGGACTGGGACTCAGCATCTGCTCTCCCTTGGGATAAGGACTGGGACTCAGCACCTGCTCTCCCTTGGGATAAGGACTGGGACTCAGCACCTGCTCTCTGCTGGGATAAGGACTGGGACTCAGCACCTGCTCTCCCCTGGGATAAGGACTGGGTCTCAGCACCTGCTCTCCCCTGGGATAAGGACTGGGACTCAGCACCTGCTCTCCCGTGGGATAAGGACTGGGACTTAGCACCTGCTCTCCCCTGGGATAAGGACTGGGACTCAGCACCTGCTCTCCCTTGGGATAAGGACTGGGACTCAGCACCTGCTCTCCCGTGGGATAAGGACTGGGACTCAGCACCTGCTCTCCGCTGGGATAAGGACTGGGTCTCAGCACCTGCTCTCCCGTGGGATAAGGACTGGGACTCAGCACCTGCTCTCCCATGGGATAAGATGAGCAGACTTTTGAACCCTGTTTGTGGGCTGGCTGGTTGCCAGCCAGGGAGCTCCCATTTGCAGGGAGGGGTCTTCCCTCTTCTGGGCTTGTACCTGTTGTTTTTCTTCCACTTTCTTTTTTCTGCTGCTTGATTCAGCCTGGGTGATTTGTACCTCACACAGTCCTCTCAGTGCAGAGGTCCTCACATTCAACTTCTGTCCACTTCAGTCCAATAACTTTTCCTTTGGGCATGAGGCTCTGGAGAAAGCTGCTTACCTTCCCACAATTCCTGATATATGTATGTTAAATCTCTATAACATTATGTTGAGCAAAAGAAGCTAACCACCAAAGAGTACATGCTCCTGGTTTCATCGATATGAAATTCTAGACAGGCTCAATATTCTGCACTAATAAAACCAGAGCAGTGTTTGGAGAGTAAGGGTTGACAGCAAGTCACAAGTGTGCTTTCTGGGGTGACAGACATTTGACTGAGGGTTGGTTACATGGGTGTAGATATTCGTCAACGTGTATTAAAGCCAGGCATAGTGGCTCATGCCTGTAACCCTAGCTCTTTGAGAGTCTGACTAAGGAAGTTTGCTTGAGATCAGAAGTTTGAGACCAGCCTGAGTAAGAGTGAGACCATATCTTTATAAAAAATAGAAAAAAAAAAATAGCCAAATGTAGTGGGTACCTGTAGTACCATCTACATGGGAGGCTTAGACAGGAGGATCACTCAAACCCCAGGGTTTGAGGTTGCTGTGAGCGAGGCTGATGTCACTGCATTCTAGCCTAGATGAAAGAGCAAGGTCCTGTCTCAAAAACCAAAACCAAAACAAACAAAAATCTCCTAGGCATTTTAGTAAAATATTTAAAACATGATACAATTGACACAGAGTTTTTCAGGAGGATTTAGAGAGCTCTCTGCTTGACATAAAAGAGAAGATGGTGCTGTGGACTTGCTGGGGAGAAGGTCCTCACAGGCATCTGGTCCAGACTTGATGGGCACTTTGTAAGCACCCAAGACAGATTATGTTTCATTCTAGCCTGATAAAAGAAAGAAAATACTAGTGAATGCAATTTTTTTTTTTTTTGTGCCAAGTATTCAGATTTCATTGAATTTTCAGATCTGGACTCTTATAATTTTATAAGAAGCAAGGACCAAGAAGTCTATTTTGAATTCCATGGGAGAAAGGAGCAGATTTTAAATTCAAATGAGATTTTCAAAGGGTAGCTTGGTGTCTGCATCTCATTGAATGCAATGCGTCTTCTGGATCAAATCCTGGAAGCAATGACACTGGCCAACAGCTATAAGATTTGGCTAGATGTTGCCAAGCTCCTTCCGGGAGAGGAGCTGCATTCACACCAGCCATTTCTGAGCGTGCCTGTTCCCCTGCAGCCTCATCAACGCAATACATTTATTTCCCAGACATTTGCACCTCTACTGTCACGATCAAGGTTGAGCTTTCAGACTCTTCATTGATGGCTTTTTAGAACATGTTATGATGGAAAGTTTTATGAGCTTCAGTAGGGGGATGTTGGCCTAATGCAGTAGCTATCGGCGGACTCACTGCTGGCCAGTGTGCAGGAGAGGAATACTTGGACATTTTAGATCCTGTAGAATTCTTGAACATTATGGTTTACTCATGCTGTCTTTGGAGCGGGTGCTGGGATACTTTTGTAGTTTCTTCTTATCTTACCAGAAACAAATTCTCCACATCTTTTACAGTAGGCTCAACGTTTATCAATAGACTGCCCTCGTCACTTCTTTCCCAATCGACCCCTCCAGCCTCCACAAGTGCCTTGCTTTGGCATTTCTGAGGGGCCCTTATCCTTCTTCCCACAGCGTCTCCTCCGGACACCGCCATGTGCTCCTGTGAGGGCAGTGCATCCTTTGCCTCCTGGCATAAAGTAGGGGCTCTCACTGTTGGGGCAGGGACGGGAGATGTGTGTGTTGCACACATGTCTGTCTTGGGACGGCCTGTTCTGCGAGAGCTATGTTTCCAGCACACACGTATCCTTCTGAGTGGCGAGGATATCCACTAATATGCACTGGGGGCGTATTATTTGAAACCCTCTCAGAAACAAGCAGAAAGCTACCTTCTGGGAGTGACACCCAGTATGGGGCGTTGAAGGGGTAGATGTGGTTAGGATCCGGCAATCTGGTCTACATGGAAAATAGCCGCTTACCGGTGCAGGTCAAGCACAGACAGGGCAGGGGCCTTGTCAGCAATGCTCAGTGTCATCTGGTCCCTCAGCAGAAGTGGCCAGGCCACTGGCGTGGCTGACTCAGGAGGACCCACCCATTTCCTCCATGGTAAAATGACACAGTCTTTTCAATGTCACCCTTGGATCTTCAGACTTCTTTTCTTTGGAACCCATATTTGCCAAGAACAACTCTGCTTTTTACTGTTTCCTGAGCAGGCTTTCCTGCTGGGAAGAAAATTTGGCAGCCTGTTGACTTGAATGCTGCAGTATACTTGGCAATACATTCAGTTTTTTTTTTTTAAAATGGTGCTTATTTTTTCAATTATAAAAATAATACATGCTTATAATAGAAAATTGGGAGGTATTAAAAACTAGAAAGGAAGAAATAATTATCCATGATTTCATTGCCCAGAACACCCACTGTTAACATCTCAGTAATCTCTGTCAGTTACTTTCTATGAATATTTACATTCTCGGTTTCACTTTCTGGGCATACTCTTTTTTTTAGAGACAGAGTCTCACTTTGTCGCCCTCGGTAGAGTGCCGTGGTGTCACAGCAACCTCCAGTTCCTGGGCTTAGGCGATTCTCTTGCCATAGCCTCCTGAGTAGCTGGGACTACAGGCGCCTGCCACAACGCCTGGCTATTTTTTGTTGCAGTTAGGCCTGGGCTGGGTTTGAACACACCACCCTCAGTATATGGGGCCAGCACCCTACCCACTGAGCCACAGGCGCCGCCCTGGGCTCACCCTTTTATCTTGCACTTTTAACTTAAAATCGTAATATGAGCATTTGCCCATGATGGACAAACTTTGCAGATATTTACTATTTGGCTCTTGATATAAATTCTTCATAAACATCAGTAAATTTAAAAGTGTATCTATTTTTCTGTTCAAAGCAACAGTGGAGACTCATTTGTAACAAAAAAGCCCAAGATGGCAGTAATTTGTAAAGAGAAAATTCCTCATAGATCTTCCCCTTAGATACTATTGCCATTACTGGTCAAATTTTTAAAATATATATTAATATTTATTATTTAAATACACATACTTTTAAAATTTTTATTCCTCAATCATCACATTGTGAAGTCATCAGAAGGTAAGGAAAATGCAGTAAGGACCTGAGCAGCTCCCACACTCCCAGCCTCAGCCCCACTCTCTTCCTTGGAGGTGATGACAGGGGGCGATTTGGAGGCCCCCCCGTAGTATCCCTTAGCATTTGCGTCATAAGTCCGCGTGCCTACCACATCCCCTGATGGCTGCTTTTGCACTGGCATGGCAGAACAGCATCTCAAGCCACATGACCGTCACCACCTGTGGTATTACTCCTGTGGATGTGATATTTTACGGGGAAAGACAGCTTTGCAGATTAATTAAAGTAAATCAACTTTAAGACAGGAAAGCTATCCCTGATTATCTAGGTGGATCCAGTCACAAGAGCCTTTGAAAGCAGGAGAGGAAGAAGCAAGAGGGACCAGGCGGCAGGAAGCAGGGCTCTGGGTCCTGCAACCCCAGAGGCTGAGTTCTGCCAGCAGCCGGAATGTTCTTCCCCAGAGCCTGCAGGTCAGAGCCCCGCCAGCACCCCATGATGCCCGGTCTCTGAAACTCAGAGCAGAGAGTGCAGCCGCACTGTGCCCGGTTTCTGACCTACAGAATGGGGAGAGGATAAACGGGTGTCATATTTTTATGGTAATTTGCTATGCAGCATAGAAAGCCAATGCAGATGTATCCATCTTGATGTGTAGAGATTTACTACCTGGTTCTTTCCAGGCAGGCTTTGCCAATCCTGTGTTGGGTCACCTCATAATCTGTGAATTCATTTGACCTCCAGAAGACAAGGCTTTCTCAGTCTTTCAAGCAAAGCAGCCACTAACCCCACACCTGTGTGTCCTTGCACACGTGGCTGAATCCCTCTTTAGGAATGACTCCTAAAATGACGATTTCTGGTTCAAGACACACATGTGTTTTAAGTTCTGTCACATACAGCGTAATTGCCTACCAACAAGGTGGCAGATGAGCTGAGGGATGAGGCAAACAGACACCAGGGTGGCTGTCGGCTATGGGGAAGGCTACAAGCCTCAGAACTCTCCAGAAGGCGGCCGAGTCAGTAACAAAGTTCTCTGATGGACCCAGGAGGTCTCAGAAGTTTCATCTAGAACCATCTCTTGGAGCTTTTCAGATTAAACCTTAGTTACATTAAGTGCTGTCTGCACACAAATCCTTTCTGTTCACCAACAGGAAGACGTTATCAGCCCTGTTTTAAATGGAACCCAGGAAGGCACATCCTGTGTGCAACAATCTGTCCCCTGAAGGTGACTGGGAGGGGCTTCAACCCCAGGCGCTGTGACTCTAAAATCCAGTCTCTACCTGCCCCTGGAGGGACAAGTCTATCTAATACCTCCTCCTGACACAGTCTGCTTTTCAGACCTGCCCTGCTTTCACTGAGTGGGAGCCAAGACCAAGAAGGGGGACCAGAGTGCAGGTGCAATGAGCCTGGGGTGGGGGGGTACCTGAAAGTCTGAGGGGACTTCAAGGGGCTGGTCCTGCTGAGTTTTCTGAGTCAGATGCTGATCATGGAGGGGTGTTCACAGTGTTAGAATCTACTGAGATGTTGTGTGCCCAGCATGCTTTGATTGTCTTTTAAAGCTTGTTTTAGTAAACAGACCAAAAGAATGGGTTGTCCACCTGGTTTGGCAAGACAAAGCATCTGCCCCCAACATGGGTGTTGTATAGGGAGGGAGCAGGGGAAGAGAGAGAGAGAGGCTTGAAGCTGCTAACCTGCTGTCTCTGAAGATGAGAAGGGGCTACCAGCTAAGGAAAGCTGGCAGCCTCCAGAGGCTGGAAAAGATAAGAAACAGATCCTCCACGGGAGCCTCCAGAAAGGAACACTTGCCCAGTCAAGCAACAATTTGACTTTTCACGTTTTTTTTTCATTTTATAATAGGGTTGTTTGTTTGTTTTTCTTGCTGATATGCTTTAATTCTTTATAGATTCTGGTTATCAGCCTGTTATCGGATGCATACAATGTAAATATTTTCTCCCATTCTGTAGGTTATCTCATTAATGAGATATCTCTTAACTCCAGTGAGAATGGCTTTTATTAAAAAGTTCTAAACTAACAAATGCTGGCGTGGATGTGCAGAGACAGGAACTCTCATACACTGTAGGAGGGACTGAAAACTGGGACCCCATCTGTGGAAAGTGGTGTGAAGATACCTCACAGAACTAAAAGTAGACTTTCCATTGAATCTAGCAATTCTAATACTGGGTATTTACCCAAATGTAAAAAAGACATTTTATTTAAAAAGACACCTGCACTTGAACGTTTACCTGCACAGTTCACAATGTGGAAACAACCCACATTCTCATCAATATCTGAGTGCATTAATAAAATGTGGCCTATGTGTACCACGGACCAGTACTCAGCCATAAAAACGTGGGGAGCTAATACCTTTGGTAGCAACTAGAATGGACCTGGAGACCGTTATTCTAAGTGAAGTGTCACAAGAATGAAAAAACAAAAACCACATGTACTCGCTTTTAAATTGGAAGTAATTGATCAACACTTCCATGCACATATGGAAATAATACTCATCAAAATCAAGCAGCTGGCTGGGGGAGGAGAGGGATAAATTCCCAACTCCCAGCTACAATGCACACAATCTGGGTGACGGGCGCACTTACAACTCCGACTCAAACTGTATGAAAGCAATTTACATAACTAAAATGCTTGTGTACCTATAATGTTCTGAAATTTAAAAAGATTTTGAGTTTTAGCCCAGTGTAACTCATTGTAGATTTCTGACCTGTGGAACTTCTGAACTTGTGTGCTGTGTTAAGCCCCTAAATTTGTGGTTGTTTTTAAGGCTTCAGTGGGACACCAAAGCAAATGTGTCCCTTTATTCTGATTCTTGACCCCCTCTTCCTCTGATTCTGGACACTGGCGGGTCCTTTCAGCGTGGAAACTCATTCTTCTGGCGAGTTGCTTGGCCCTTACCCTCACCCTACCCATCTTTGGGTTTTCTCCTTTCTCTTTTTTGAAGCTGAACCCCTTGGACAAGTCCGTCCTTTCAGTTTCCTGGCCTTTTCCCTGTATTTTCCAATTCTTCACCTTTTTGTCTACTTTCTGTCTACTTTTAGAAAATAAAATATCTGAACAAAACAAAGGACAAAAACAAAGTAGACAGCTCTTCATTCCACCTATCATGATTTTAACTCCCAATGATTCTTTTTTGTTCCATGAATGTTCATTTTTATTACATTCTGCTGGGTTTCATGGTTACATACTTTTAAAAACCTCTCTGAGGTCATTAATTTTTATTAAACTTTCTTCTCCTGAATCTGACTCTTGGTCCATACACTGCTTTATAGACTGTTTGACACATTTTCATCACACTGGTTAGCATAGTCTTCCTGGCGTTTTCTTAGTTATTGTGTTAAGACATTTATATTCTACATTTACTAAGTTTCACATATACCCTTGTAAGATGCACTGCAGGTGTAATCCCACCAATCACCCTCCCTCCATCTGTCCTACCCCCTCTCTCCCCTCCCTCTCCCCCTTCTCCATATGCTTAGGTTATAACTGGGTTGTAGCTTTCATATGAAAGCCATAAATTAGTTTCATAGTAGGGCTGAGTACATTGGATACTTTTTCTTCTATTCTTGAGATACTTTACTAAGAAGAATATGTTCCAGCTCCATCCATGTAAACATGAAAGAGGTAAAATCTCCATCTTTCTTTAAGGCTGCATAATATTCCATGGTGTACATATAGCACAATTTATTAATCCATTTGTGGATTGATGGGCACTTAGGCTTTTTCCATGACTTCGCAATTATGATTTGGGCTGCAGTAAACATTCTGATACAAATATCTTTGTTATTTGATTTTTGGTCTTCTGGGTATATACCTAGTAGAGGAATTACCAGATTGAATGGCAGATCTATTTTTAGATCTCTAAGTGTTCTCCAAACATCTTTCCAAATGGAAGACGGGAGTTAGTATGTCCTATGGTGAGGACAAAGCATCCAGTGGAGGGAAGGAGTCATGGCGCAGAAGAGAGGGACAATTGCTAGGATAGTATCATAGAGTTGGCTGAGAAATTTGTATTTTTGACAAGCTTCATGGATGTTTTCATGTACCTACGTTTTGGAACCACACGAACACATTTTGTTGAGTCATTCCTAAAATGGGTAAAAACTCTTCATTTCAGCTTTCCTGACTTTATGTCAGCAGAAGTTTTCTCTAAAGAAATGGCAGAGAGGATAAAAGTGAAAGCCTTGTGGTATTTCGTGATGTAAACAGCATTTTCATTGCGGCAGCATCCTTGACAGATGGTTATCTAGTTTCTGCCACTACTACTGCCAGCCCCTTCCCCCAGAGGAGGAGATCACTGCTTCACAGAGTCTGCTCCATCTCTGGGTAGCTTGTGTCATTAGAAAGTGGTTTCTTACAAAGTTTAACTGAAGCGTATGTTTGTAAGATTTTCACCCACTGGTGCCTTCGGCACCACACAGAGCGAGGATAGTCTCTTATTCTCTGAAGGAGTTCATTTCATCATTTGTTCATTCAACAAGTAATTTTGGGCATTCCTCTTATGCCAGGCTTTTTTTTTTTTTTTTTTTTTAAGGAACCAAGCAATGGTGGTCAACAGACAAGCAAAATCCCTATCATAAAAGCTTGCATTCTAAAGATCCTTCAAATACCTGAACATAATCGCCTTGGCTCCTTAAATCTCTTCTGCCCCAGGCTAAAACATCAAACAATTTCTTCACTGGCATTTGAGTACTCTGGTTTACTCTTACCTTTCAGGTAGAGGAAGCTGAGGTTCTTTCCACCACTGAACTTGATGCCCATGTGTCTTGAGCTGGCTGCAAAGCTGTCCTTCTTGCTTTTGATGTGGGTGCGGCGCTTCTGTGCAGCCTGAAGTGGAATTGGCCTTATTTGCGGCTACATCATTCTGTTGGCTCCTGTTCAGTCTGTGGTTAACTAAAACTCCTGGGTGTTTTTCAGACGAACTGCTTACCATCTTGCACTTGTAAAATTGATTTTTGAACACAAATGTTAGACCCGTTGGTTGATTTTTTTTTTTTTTCTTTAAGGTTCTAGCTTCAACACTATCTGGAGACTCCACTGATAGTCCAGGCACACTGTAGCCTTAGGAATGAATGCCAGAACTTATTTTTAATCTTCATTTAAAGAAGGGGGTATCCAATAAAATCTGCAAGTTTTAGATGATGTCAGTTGTTAAATTGATGGAGTAAAACCTCACACATATGGGTGTGTTCACGCATACTTTAAATCATTCAGTTATCAAAAATTTCAGCCTACAACCACTTCAAGACACATGTTAAAACTATATTTTAGTTCATGGCCTTTGATTTTCTTAAGCTAGAATTTCTTAATGTCAGGAGGCAAAGGAGAAAAGGTTTAATGCAGATATTTGAAGGTATAAGTTACAGGAAATGTAGGTTATTCCAGTTATGACTATTTGATTCCTGCTGAAAAATACATTTCATTCTTTTTAAGAAAAAGCTACCTGTTTTTCAAGAATGCACATATTTTATTAAAACACATCTATAGTCATTAAAAATTTGTCTCTGTTTCATCTTGTGGCCTCTTTATGTCCCTAGATGCTTATCTCCAAAAATGAGAGATTGTAGAACAAAGATGAACTTCTTACGGTATGGGTAGATGAGAGCACTGTTTTTTTATGGCCTTAAGTAACTCTGGGTTTAGAACTATGTCTCTGCAGGAGTATAAAGTTCACCTCTTTAATTGTTCATTGTTAAAATCTTTTATAGTTTGCTCTAGTTGGGATTTGCTCAACTGTAAAAGGAAAGTCACCGACAGCCTAATGTATTATTGTTCCTATTTGATGTGGATTAGGTTTCTTACATGGTCGCCTTACTATTATTTTGGAGGGAAAATGTCATCACCTTTGATGGGTATATTCATGTTCTGGGTTGTATTAAGAATGACATTGATGGCACCAACTACTTTTGAAGAAGTGCAGTCTTCACACCTGGATGTGCCTCCTCACGCCCTAGGAGCCGTTCCTTGTGACAGTCTCTCATTCCATCCTGGTTGGAGATTTTCCTTAGTGTGTGCGTCCTCCCCATATTTTAATTGCACCACCTGCACCTGACTATTACATGAGTCTGCACTACATGTTTCTCCCTTTCCAGATCAACTTTTGTTTCTAATCTCTGTATTAGCAAGTGTAGGAAATAACTCTTCTAAAGTTCTCTTGTTTTAACTTTTTTTAACGAATAGCATTGGCTTTTAGATTTTAGGATGCTTGAGTTACTGTGGCGTAGATTGTTAAAATGTAAATTCCCGAGGTGCACACGAGATTTAAAGACCTGGGTCCTAAAAATATACATTTTTTGCAAGGGAACTCCAAGTGATTCTGACCAAGGAGAGGCTCTTTCATTGTACTTACATATTTGACCTAAGTGTATATTTCCACAGAAGAAATACAGATTTTGTCTATCTGCTTTCTGTTTAGATGGTCAAACTGTATTAATCCAGGTAGATATTTGAAGGTGTTATTCTTTGGAGGATATACATTAACTCGTCTCTCTTCCCTTTTTACCTGGAAACTTACTTCATATCTTTGTTTGGACAGATATTACTAGACTCTAAAACAGATGTTCAAGAAACCTTTGTTCACATTAAAGATTAATCCCAGCATGTCTATAGGCATTATTAGTTTTTGTTTGTTTTAAAACATCTGAATATTTATTGCACCAGGTGCTCAGATAAAGAACTTCGTAACTTCTACTAAAAGTGTTAACTAAATTGAGACTAAGATTCTTCACTTACTTGATAGGAGGAAAAAAAAAAAAAAAAAAAAAAAAATATTACAGCTCCTTATTAGACCCGAAAACGAAAGCTCCTCCTTTCTGGCCACTTCATTTACCTGTTTATGTTGTGGTCTAAGCAGGGGTGTTTCTGGCAGAGGGGGAACACCTTTTAATACTGTCATTGATTTTCTTCTGCCCTTGTAATGCTCTTCTTTTCTTTTGGAGCTTGATTGTAATTTGCAGATTGTTGGATTCTAATTCCAAACCCTGTCAATCAGGGCCAGTTTGTTGTTACTGTGTCTTTCGTTTCAAAATTTAGGTACTCTCACGTTCAGCATGTATTAAGAATTCATATGAAAGCTATAACCCAGAGGGGAGGATGGGCGGAGGGAGGGTGAAAGGTGGGATTACACCTGCGGTGCATCTTACAAGGGTACATGTGAAACTTAGTAAATGTAGAATATAAATGTATAATGTATTAATAAATGTATTAACACAATAACTAAGAAAATGCCAGAAAGTTAACCAGGATGATGAAAATGTGTCAAACCGCTTATAAAACCAATGTATGGTGCCCCATGATCACATTAATGTACACAGCTATGATTTAATATTAATTTAAAAAAAAGAAAAAAAAAAAGAATTTCATAAAATGTTAATAAGGAACTTCTCCTGGCCTGGGAAGTATTTGTGTTCTGTACTTTCTTCATTCAACAAATATTTGTTTTCTGTTGTGTGTTAAGTCGCTTTGGCCTTGGAAAATGCCAGTGCCCAGCTAACACTTATTAGCTGTGGTGGTAGGAAAAATAGCCATAATTGGTGGTGATCATTTAAATTATAAATATTTCTTTGAAGAATTTCTGCATGGTTTTAAAGGCCAAAAATAATGAGCCACCTTAATGAAATGATCAGAGAAAAAAATCTCAACAGAACCAAGTATTTGTTTTTCTAATTCCTTTGTGAAATTAAATTCTGCAGATTTCTCTACTATGCATATAGGCAATCATTCCCTAAGTTCAGTCACTTAGATCTGCTGTGGCATCTTTTGTTGACTTGTCATCTATTCTGTTGATGAAGAAGGCAGATTTATTAAAGCCTCTCATTGCATGTGTATTGTAGGAAAATGGTCCCTTGTGAGGTAACAGCAAAGCCAACTCCTCAAACTGATGAAGGCTGGGCATGGTATTCTCATTGGATTAACTATTAACAAATTAGTAGTAGACAGTATGAATTCTTAACCCATCTCCGTGTCCCAATCTCCGGGTTTTAGTAGTTGTATATTTAAATGTTCTAATTATTTAACTCATCTCAAATAATAATTATAATTTATTATTTTCAAACATCCATACTAAAAAAAACTAGGGAATTAATAGATGCATCCTTTGTTTGGCAGATTATTGGTATGTGATGTCTGTTGGTCACACATGAACATTTCAGCAGTGCTGCATTAAAATTTTTAAGCAACCCCTTACCTTTGGCATTCAGATTGGTTATTTGCAAATGCCAGCATTTGCATAGTATTTTGTACTTCTGGAGCAATTCCCTAAATCTTATTTTAGCTACCCTGGACTCTGTGCGTCAGGTACAATAGGGGGCATTTCTGTTTTCACATAGTGCTGAGCCCACAGAGCTGAAGTGATTTCAGTTAGGAGCCTAAGAGGAATAAGTGGCTAAACGTGGTCTGGATAATTGTGTTCTGCTTTCCGTCCACTGTGGAGAGCCCTTTCCCTCCAGCCATGACGTCAGTGCTCTCCAGAAAGGCTGCTTCTGATTGAGCATTTTGGGCACCTTGCCTTGTGCCAGTCATCACTTGCTTGTCTGGATTTAGCGATCTTGTTGCTGGTGAAAAGGTATGCATTTGTTTTCCCATGTACTTTTCAAGAACCTTGTTGGTGCTTTGAGATGGCAGTGAGTGGGCGTAGGGATCTTCTAGGCTCTCAAGTCCTGCCGCTTTACCTTGTTTGAATCCTGCTGGTTCTCAGCATCTCTTAGTTCTATTTTGGGGGGTAGCACAGGGGAAGGGAAGGAGGGAGTTTGTATCATCAGCTGTCTACCCAGCATATGCTAAGCTACGGATGCTCTCTATGTAAGCAGTAGAAATTCAGTTCTGCAGACACATGTAGTCCTAATGAAGTGTCATCTCAGTTTTGCAGCATACAGTGGGCAGCAGTTAATTGGGCACAGAGAGAGGTATAAATTTTTTTGTTTGCCCCTGAATATTTGTTTTTAAGTGAAGATCTAGCGTATGAGAGTGCTAGAACTGCACAAACACTGCACAAACAAGAGATTTCATGGCTCATTTTGATTATAGATTTTATTTATCAGGCAACTTATATGTGCGAAGTTCTTAACCTGGCCCTGCAAAAGTGGTAATCCTGTATTACAGGTGAGGAAATTCAGATGTAAGCAGTTTTAAAGGGATTTACTGAGAGCATGTCATTAGTAAATGGTGGCATTAGGATTTGAACCCAGTTTTGGTGTTTACACACGTTACAGATACTGTGCTGCCTTCATAGGATATACACGGAAAATCAGGTAGGTGGCGGGCCAGGTCGGGCAGGTCTCACTGACTTGAGAAAGGGCAGTTTGGATGGATAAGAGAGATGAGTAAGGAATATGTGAGTGAGATCAGATGGACATGGGAGGAAGATTCTTATTGGAGAACATGTCCCCCAAATGTGGACCATTTGGTGAGACCGAGTCTTGAAGCTGCTTGAGTGCTAGAGGAAGGAATTTGAGTTAGCTGATGGGGTGGGTGTCATCTGGAGCCACGAAGGAGAATTAAGCAATGGTGCATTTGGGAGAGGTTGTTAAGGATGGAACTGACTTTAAAGTCTGTAAATAGTAGGTGAATGTTCTGAGTGGAATCAGTTGTGTAGGGGACATTATGAAAGCCTCCCCTGTAATCTGTTCCTCCAATTCATGTTTGGATATTGACTCCCTGCTGCTGTCCTGGTTCCACCTTTAGGAGAAGCTGAGTCCACCTGTGGTTCTAGGACTGAGCCAGGAGAGTCCTATTCCTCTGACCACGCTGTGAGACCGAGGTCAGGGAAATACTGCTCCCTCTCAAGCTGCCATTGTCGTTGCCTCTCCACTCCCTCACCCCCACCTCCCTCCTTTACTTGCTGTGGTTCTCTCCCGTCCTGAATGAAGAAAAAGAAGGAAATAATCTCAACAGCACCTGTCAGTCATTCACTTCCAGGCAGAGTGGAGAGAAGGAAAGAAAGGCCCCTAGTGAAATGCCTGAACTGCTGAATTAATATCATCTGGAAGCTTTTGCTATCCCTGGGCCAGCAGTTGTGTTAGCTGATGAGCCCCATCCATCGTGTAAGGCAGCTTGGGATGAGTTTTCTGTCCTGTTCAGTGAGTTGCATCCACACTGATAGTGGGTGTCTCCGAAGGTCTCCGTGAGGATGGGAGCACAGGCTTCCTAATTTGGGGGGCAGTGAGGGCCTGTTGTGGTTATGGCCAGAAAAGGGAAGTATCTTGTGAGAGGTACAAAAGGTGTTTCTCTGATCAGGGGGCTGGCATCGCTGTGCTTTTCTGCCGTGGTCTGAGATAGTGGTCACCTCCGTGCGGTGGGCACTGCTTCCCTCACTTGCTTGGTCCTCCCAGGGCTAGCACGATGCCGGACAGTCAGATTAAATGAATGAATGAATGTGAACAAATGTTTGGAGATTTACTGAGAAATGAGAAATGAGGTCAAGGAAGAATATTACACTATTGCAGGGAATAGTGTGGACTTTTTTTTTTTTTAATGAGGTAGCTAGTAATTTTAAAAGAGAGAAATGGGAATGAAATGTTAGCTTGCAAATTAGTAGAAAGTATTGAAGAAAATAATTTTAACTGAGTTGTAGGTTCACAATGTTTCAGGTCACAGTTAAAAGAAATGCTTGGGGGACAATTTCTTCTCTACTTAATCCTTATATTTTCCTTTTTCTGTGAATAGACTTTTTTTTTTAATGTCTTCCAAATATTTTGGTTTTTCATATGTTACAAGGTAGAGACTATAGAAAAAAAAATCAAGGGCTTTTTCTAGGTCAAATCTTAATATAAAATCACGATGGCAGTGATTGATGTGAGATTCTATCAAGTGAGCCTGTGACTTGCCCAGATGTGAGGGAAGGTGGTGTTAATTGAAAACCCACGGTGTGCCTGCATGGGTACCTTGCTATGATGATCTTTACTCCTGAGGCCTTTTTTCTCACAAAGAAGGGGTACAAAAGTTACTCAGAGTGTTAGATTTTTTAAAACTGGTGGAAAATTCACTGGGATTTTTTTTTTTTTTTCCGTTCCTACCTGAAAAACCTATGTTTTAACATTTTTGAAAAAAATAATACTAGAGTTGTGAACAAGGGCAGAAGAAACTTAGAAGGAAATCATCACTGTTAAATATTGTGGAATTCAGAATATATGTTTTGAGCTTTTTGGTGTGTGGTCATTTTATCAACAGATTGTATGGTATTTATTGATCCTAACTAGCATGTGCTGTCTTCCGATTTTTGGAACTGTTTATTTGCTGTATGTCTGGTTAGATGAGGGAAGGAAGCAAAAGGCTGTTTTTAAAAATAAAGATTCTAGCTGGGTGTGGTAGCTCGCACCTAGCATTTTGGAAAGCAGAGGTGGGAGGATTGCTTGAGGCCAGGAGTTAGAGACCAGCCTGAGTAAGAAGGAGACTGGGTCTCTACAAATTCTAGAAAAATTAGCCAGGCATGGCAGCGTGGGCCTGTAGTCCCAGCTACTGAGGCAGGAGAATCACTTGAGCTCAAGAGTTTGAGGTTACAGTGATATCTGATGATGGTGTTCAGTCTAGCTGGAGTGACAGAGACAGTCAGTCTTAAAAATAAATAAATAAGTATTCCACTGTATGTGCTCATATATCTGATTCTAAATGTTTGATTATCTCTTGATCTGGCACTGTTTACTCAGCAAAACTTGGAATCGTCAAAACGTAGGTCTCAGCCTCCTATAGAAATATAATCCTTTTACTATTCTAGACCACTTTAGAAGAGAGATTATATGCTCTGAGAGTCCACTTCTACTTTGGAAAATCTTGGCATCATGACAGCTCTCTACACTCCTAAGGAGGTAGCACAATTTTCAACTTCAGTCACGGGGACAGAACCCAAATCCGCTCCCACGGGGCTCCCTGGAAAAGGCCTGTGGGCGGCTGTGCGCACATCTGGACACTCTCCATTTTCTCAGGACTTGCGCCAGTGAATTCTGGCTTCTCCACCACAGTTAGGCTTAGCGTGACAACTTCACAGGTGTCTGATTTGAAGCGCAGGTATATCTATATCTCTTAGAGCAAAAGTTGTCAAATCGTTACGTGGGAAATAAATTTTACATCATGACCCTGTACGTAAACGTTTATTTCACAAGACGTTACGCTAAGCCTTCACTGTGATAGACTCTGTTTTCCATTGCGTTTCTTTCCAAATTATACCAGTAATGCATCGGTATCTCCACTTTGAAAAACATTGAATTTTGGGTGCTTTCCAGGGTTGAAGGAGTACTTAGCCCCAGAGTTTCTCTGGAGTGTTTCTGTGTGCTCTGATGTGCGCACCTCTGATGGGCAGGCCTTCTGTTAGTGCTGGTGTGATTACAAAATGATCATGATGCTTAGAACTAGAATTTATTGAACACTGCATCCTTGATGGGAGAGTGTTTTATGTGAGTTAGCACAGTCATCTGTGAGATGTGGGCACTGTGACTCAGTATCTATTTTACGAATGAAAACTGAGGTCAAAGGAGGTTCATTATTCTGCCACAGGACTAACAGAGCAGGGAGCCAGGCTTCCTGTCACAATATTCCAACAGTCTGCTTTGTTAGCCTAATAATGCTTTTCTTAAGCAGTTGTGGATGTCTTCAAAATAAGTAAGAAAGATATATAAATTATGTTTGCTGACATAGACAGTAGAGTCATGCAGTTTTTATAAGTAATTAATTTTTATTTTCTAAGGTGTGGTCAGGAAGAGCATCTGATATCCATCTGTTTTGCATATCATGAACAGGACTTTTGTTAAAGGACATAAAGCTTTGCTATTCTGTCTTTGTCTCGTGTTGACCTAATATATCAAGGCAAACATCTTACAAATACTTTTTGACAGTTGCTTCAAATAAGGTTTATTTGCTTAAATGGTAGATAGATTTTTATATGCAGGTGATTATGTTAGTGAGTTTAAAGTTTTTATAGCTGTGCTTTAAAAGTATTAAAGTGATGGAAATAAATGTTTTCAGAGAAAAATAATGTAGCATTAGCATAAATTTTTGACTCGATGGTGTTTTGAAAAACAGATTATAATTTTCAGTGGTGTAGTTATTAATCAGAAGATCACACAAAGGCGATTCTGAGGTCTACAAAAAATTACACAGTATTGATGCCTAATTCTTTTGAGTGGTTTGGAATACAACTGAAACCTGTATATGTCATTAGATATTATAGGTGTGGCCATTCAGTGTTAGTTGCATCTGAAATTAATTTACAAATTAACTTCCAAATGTAAGCAGAAAAACAGTTCAGATAGACTTTTGTTTGGTACCACTGGCATAGCTGCCATCAACAAATAAATAGGGTGCTTGTTGGATGTGTGGTCAAGTTCATCCTACTTGTATTTTTTATGTCCTTCTTTGAGAGGTAGCCTTAGTCATAATGGGGTTAATGTTAAATAAACTCAGCATTCACTTAGGTCCTTAATTCATGAATTCAATGGAAGCATATCAAATAAAACTTTGGAAGTCAAACTTCTGTTGGAGAGTAGCCAAATGATGATAAATAAATATGCATACTTTGAATATTTTAATTGCACACACAATAATTATACTGTACACTTACAGATTAACTAGAGTTCTCCTTGTACAACCTACATGAATTTACATAAGTGGTAAGATGTGTGACTTAGCTACAATTCAAAAAGTTTTTCAGAACCTAATTATATATTCTGGTATAACTCATTAATTCATTTTCATATTATGTTTTACTATAGAAAAATAAATGAGAAACTGACAAGGAATTTCATGAACAACTGTTAACAAGTGTGATGATGAATTGCCATAGCCTTCTGTGGTTGCTAGTGGTATACTGATCCTATTTTTAACTATTTCCTTTAGTCACATGTCCTGGGAATGTGGAGTGTTCCAGGATGGCAGCCAACTTATCATTATTCATTCATTTATCCTTTTATTTGTTATCTAAAATATTTGTCACTGAGCATTCTTTTAGGATTGCAAGTTAGAATTGAATAGTTTAGCTTTGCAAAGTATTAATCATCATCCTCTCTGGCTGGTATCCCCCATGTACTTTGATGTCTGCATACATATTGCTTCACAATATGTTCACTGTACAATTAGCCGAGTTTACACTCGCACACATACACACCCACAAAATGAAAGGGAATATGTCGCACATTTTTGTTTCTTTATGAAATAATTTTATAATTGTATTTGTACTAAAATAACCATGAAGGACTAGGGCTCCCCTATCTCCAAACATAATGAAGAGCGTACTTTTCAGGTCTAATTTGCTGGGGTTTTTTTTGTTTGTTTGTTTGTTTTTGGCGGGGGGGGGGGGGGCAAAGCTTAAATTGCTATATTGCAATAAGCTTTGGTACTCTGTGAATTGATTATTTTATTTATAAAGTGGAATTAGCAATATTTTAAAAATATTAAATACAAAATTTAATATAT
>CAUYPK010101189.1:0-117098 GCA_963574355.1 Loris lydekkerianus | reverse complement strand
CTTTTTTAAAATTTATTTATTTTTATTGTTAAATCATAGCTGTGTACATTAGTGCAATCAAGGGGTACAATGTGCTGCTTTCATATACAATTTGAAGTATTCTCATCAAACTGTTCAGCATAGCCTTCATGGCATTTTCTTAGTTATTGTATGTAGACATTTATATTCTACATTTAGTAAGTTTCGCCTGTACCCATTCTAAGATGCACCATAGGTGTGACTCCCACCCATTACCCTCCCTCCACCCTAACCTCCCCGTCTCTTCCTCTTCCTTGGCCCTTTCCCTATAGTCTTTTGCTATTATTGGGATATAGCCTTCATGTGAAAGCTATAATTTAGCCTCATAGTAGAGCTGAGTACATTGGATACTTTTTCTTCCATTCCTGAGATACCATATATACTCGAGTATAAGCCGAGTTTTTTCGGCACAAAATTTTTGCCGAAAAACCCAAACTTGGCACAAATTTTGTGCCGAAAAAACTCAGCTTATACTGGAGTATATACGGTACTTTGCTAAGAAGAATATGTTCCAGCTCCATCCATGTGAACATGAAAGAGGTAAAGTCTCCATCTTTCTTTAAGGCTGCATAATATTCCATGGTATACATGTACCATAATTTGCTAGTCCATATCTAACTTTTGACAAAAATGTTACAAGGCATACTACAAGGTAAAAAATACAATCTGAAGAGACAAAGTGATCACCAGAACCAGACTCACATAAGGCAGAAATTAGGGGATTATCAGACTGAGAATTTAAAGTAACTATTATTGGCCTCCTTGCCTGTTTGCCCTAGCAATAGAGGCCCATTCGCTGTCTATGGAAAAATGTATCCTGCTTGGTGGGCTTTCTCACTCTGTGAGCCTGTCTTTCTCTTCCTCAATGAAGAAAGTTTCATTCTTGCCTTCAAAAGTTTTGGGTTTTTTTTTTTTTTTTTTTTTTTGATGGCACCCGTGGCTCAGTCAGCAAGGGCACTGGCCACATACACCTAGAGTGGCAGGTTCAAACCTGGCCTGGGTCTGTTGAGCAGCAATAACAACTGCAACAACAACAACAAAAAAAATGGCCAGGCATTGTAGTGGGCTCCTGTAGTCCCAGCCACTTGGGAGGCTGAGGCAAGAGAATCACTTAAGCCCAAGAGTTGGAGGTTGCTGTGAGCTGTGATGCTACAGCACTCTACCCAAGGCGACATAGTGAGACTCTGTCTCAAAAAAAAAAAAAAAAAAAAGTGTTCTTTTTAAATGAAGTAACTGTAATTAATATGTTAAGGACTCTTGTTTTTTTGTTTTTTCTTTTTTGAGACAAAATCTCATCCTGGGTAGAGTGCCATGGCATCAGCCTAAGTCAACCTCAAACTCCTGGGTTCAAGCAGTCATCTTACCTCAGCCTACCCGGTAGCAGGGACTACAGGTGCCTGCCACAACACTCAGCTAATTTTTCTATTTTTAGTAGAGACAGAGTTTGGCTCTTGCTGAGCTGGTCCTGAATTCTCCTTGGCCTCCTGGAGTGCTAGGATTACAGGCATGAGCCACCATGCCCACCATGCTCACCCTTATGTTAAGATCTCTTAATGAAAAAAGCAGACAACGTTCAGGAACACAGGGTAATGTAAGCAGAGAGATGTAGACTCTATGAAAGAATCAAAAGAAATACTAGAAATCAAAAACACTGTAACAGAAATGAAGAGTGCCTTTGGTGCACTCATTAGTAAACTAAACATGACAAAGGAAAGAATCAGTGATCTTAAAAATGTGTCAATAGCCAAGCACTGCGGCTCACACCTGTAATCCTAGGACTCTGAGAGGCCAAAGCAGGTAAATTGCTCGAGCGTCAGTTCAAGACCAGCCTGAGCAAGAGCTAGAACCCTGTTTCTAAAAATAGCCTGGCATTGTGGTGAGTACCTGTAGTCCCAGCTACTTGGGAAGCTGTGACAGTAGAATTGCTTGAGCCCAAGAGTTTGAGGTTGCCGTGAGCTATGAGGCCATGACACTTTACCAAGGATGACACAGTGAGACTATGTCTCAAGAAAAAAAATGTTGATAGAAAATTCCCAAACTGAAAACCAAAAAGCAAAAAGAATGAAAAAAATGAGGTGAAATATCCAGTTACAATGAAATAAACTCATGAGCATAGATAATAGTAAAATGTAGCAAAATAATTAGGAAGAGATGAGTTACTAGTATTTAATACCTTTATTTTAATATAACTTAATTAAAAGTTTAAATAACTTAAGTTTTCTTTTTTTTGAGACACGGTTTCAAGCTGTTACCCTGGGTAGAGTGTTGTGGTGTCATAGCTCACAACAACCTTCAACTCTTGGGCTTAAGCAATTCTCTTGCCTCAGCTTCCCAAGTAGCTGGGACTACAGGCACCCGCCTTGAAGCCCAGCTATTTTTTTTGGTTGTAGTTGTCATTGTTTGGCAGGCCCAGGCTGGATTCAAACCCACCAGCTCCGGCGTATGTATCTGGCACTCTAGCCACTGAGCTACAGGCGCCAAGCTGATAATTTTAAATAATGGCCTGTTCTAACACCAGCTCACAAAATTAATGAATATTTAACAAGCTCTCCAAATTTAGTATGGACTGACATACCAGTGCTGAAATAACTTAAAGATTCACCAAAAGTAAACCTTTTTTTTTTTTAAGAGATAAGTTCTCACTCTGTCTCCAGGCCAGAGTACAGTGGCATGACTGTAGCTCGAAGCAATCTCAAACACCTCCCAAAGTGCTGGGACTACAGGTGTGAGCCACTACAGAAATAGTTTATTAAGATTACATTATGTCAGTGGTTCTCAACCTGTGGGTCAAGACCCACAGGAACTGTATTAAAGGGTTGCAGCATTAGGGAGGTTGAGACAGGGGTCCTCAAACTTTTTAAACAGGGGGCCAGTTCACTGTGCCTCAGACTGTTGGAGGGCCAGACTACAGTTTAAAAAAAAATATGTACAAATTCCTATGCACACTGCACATATCTTATTTTGAAGTAAAAAAACAAAATGGAAACAAAAACAATCACACTGCCTCAGGTGGCCCATGGGCCACAGTTTGAGGACCTCTGCTTGAGAAGCACTGCATTATATTGTTTCTTGGCCTTTTGGCTAAGATCATGTGTAGTATTAAGGTTCCCTTATAAACTGAACCCTGTGCTAAGGAAATTTGCATATATTATCTCATTTAATTCTCATAACTATGAGATAGATATAATCATTGCCATTTTTTAAATTTATTTTTATTTTATTTTATTTATTTTATTTTTTTTTCAGTTTTAGCCAGGGCCGGGCTTGAATCTGCCACCCTTGGTATATGGGGTCAGTGCCCTACTCCTTGAGCCACAGGCATGGCCCAATCATTGCCATTTTTTAAAAATAAACAATTAAAAACTGAGGTTTAGGGCAGTGCCTGTGGCTTAGTGGTTAGGGTGCCGGCCCCATATACTGAGGGTGGTAGGTTCAAACCCGGCCCCAGCCAAACTGCAACAACAACAAAAATAGCCGAGTGTTGTGGCAGGCGCCTTTAGTCCCAGCTACTCAGGAGGCCTAAGCCCAGGAGTTGAAGGTTGCTGTGAGCTGTGACACCGTGGCACTCTACTGAGGGCAATAAAGCGAGACTCTGTTTTATTTAAAAATCAAAAAAACAAAAGAACCCTGAGGTTTAGTTAATCTGTTCAAATTCAGATACATACTGTGTGGCATAACTAAGATTTGAGCCCAAGTTAGTGTTGTTTTTACTCACTGCCTTCTGAAGTTTACAGTATAATACTGGGTCAAGAAAAGAGGTACTAACAATTGGTGCCTGCATTCTCCTGAAGTAATTTAACCCTTTCCCACTCCAGCTCCACTGTGAACCCATAAACCCTATGGCTCATTAGGCAAAAGCAGTGTCAGTCAATGGTATTTATTCAGGGCATTACCATGGTTACCAAACACAAAGTCCAGTTCTTCAGCCTGAATGTTCCAGAAGAGGACAGGGAAAGCTGAGATGGCCTTCTTCAACTTATATCTGTTGGGATATCAGAATTCTTTTCGGAGCAAGAAAAGGGACACAACTGAAGAAACAAGTAAGAGGAATATTGAATAGACTGTTATAAGGGCCACTTCTTAGGCACTTCCTAGCCATTAGTTTTCCATCATATGTGAAGGAAATTAAATGTAGGTAGGTGCTAAAGCAAAAGTTATATGGGGTAGGGGAAGAGGTAACAGGGAAAGAATAAAAGCACAAAGTTACGATTGTGAAGGACAATCTTATGTGGGCCTCTATAGGATGCTCTGTATTGTCTGTAATTCCATCAAGGAAGTTCTGTTTGGGCCCGGTGCAGTGCCTCACACCTGTAACCCTAGCACTCTAAGAGGCTGAAGTGGGAGGATCCCTTGAGCTCAGGAGTTCAAGACCAGCCTGAGCAAGAGCAAGACCATCTCTACTAAAAAAATAGAAAAATTAGCCAGGCATTGTGGCAGGCACCTATAGTCCCCGCTATTCAGGAGGCTGAGGCAGGAAGAGCTCTTGAAGCCAAGAGTTGGAGGTTGCAGTGAGCTATGATGACACCACTGCACTCTAGCTTAAGGCAACAGAATAAGACTGTCTTAAAAATAATAATAATATGGCTCAGTGTGTAGCACAGTGGTTACAGCGCCAGCCACATACACTGAGACTGGCGGGTTCGAACCCGGCCTGAGCCAGCTAAACAATGACAACGGCAACAAAAAATAGCCTGGCATCATGGAGGGCGCCTATAGTCCCAGCTACTTGGGAGGCTGAGGCAAGGGAATCACTTGAGCCCAGGAGTTTGAGGTGGTTGTGAGCTGTGACATCACAGCATTCTACCAAGGGCGACATAAAGAAACTCAACAATAATAATAATAAAGAAGTTCCATTTTACTCTTGAGCTTCTAGGTAAGATTTGTACAAAGGGCCCCCAATGGACCCTAGAAACCCTTTAATACCCCTATACCAATCGTCTCTTGCCCCACTGCAGTTGGGTCCCAGCATTATGCCATGAGGCTATTCTTGTAAGGAGCTCTTTTCTGCCTTCTCTCAGAAAAACATACCCTTCAAAAAACCTACAAATTTCATTTGTCCTAAGCCAAGAGAAAGTCTCTCCTGGCTGTTCACTCCTACCTGCACCTACTAGATGGGACTCCCTCACAATAAAGAAACTGAGCAACCAGCCTGGGTTTTCCTACTCAGTCAGCTGCTTAAACACTGGTGAACAAGACTTGGTGCCAATCCTAAGAGACTTAGGTCTCAAATCTTTGCAGGCTAGGCAGAGAGGAAGACTTCACTTGCTAAAGAGGGTTTCCTCTTGCTAATTTCTAAGTAAATCCTTATAGTCTAGAGTCCTTTATGGGATGATACATAGGGAACCATCCTGATGTCATCTGCTTATCCAATTCTCATTCTGGTGGCAGAGCATCAGAGGCAAGAGGCTTGGCCAAACTGGTGGCCGAGAATGTAAAGTTAGAGGGAAGGCTGGACATCAGATTTGCCACTCGTACTCCCTACTACCTTCCCCTCACCCCTAATTTTATACCTTCCAGTTACTCTGTCAAGATATGAAAAGAGCATTTTTCTTGATAACTTCTAGTTAATCCTTGGTTTTGTTGGCTCTGGCACTTAATAATAAATAACCATTTACTATGCATTTTCTGCCAGGCACTATACTAAACATTCTGTGTTCTTAATTTCATTTAATACTCTAACCTTCCTGTGAGGTAGATATTACTATTCTCTTTTAACTGGAAAAAAAAAAAATTGAGGCTCAAAGACCCTATTTATTTACCCAGAGTCACAGCAATAGAGCCATAATTTGATTCCAAATTGTCTAATATCACTGCCTATACTCTTAAACATCTTGTGATTTATTGGGACAAATGATGCCTGTCTCTTCCTGGGCATAGGCTACTGTACAAAGGCTGATGTCAGCCTTTCTACAGGAATCATATTAACCTGCAAAACCTGAGTTCAAATGTCCAGTGGACTTTCATATAGAATTCAGGGTTCCCCAAGTGATTCTCAAGGTTGGCAGGAGCCCACCACTGGAGCTAGTGGCCAAAAAAGTTAACTTGAGAATTGCCATACAGAGTATAAACTTTGTACCCTGTTGCCATATCCCCTGGGCAACTCCATAAGAGAGTTATAATATTCTACAACTCCATAAAATGTTCTTCAAAGAGAAGAGTAACAGGATGAGTTATTTCTGATCTCTCATCTCTCTCATTTTCTCTTTCTCTCTCTCACACATATATCAGAATCATAATGACGTAGTGCAACTGCTATATACAAATACCAAAACAATAGTTTGATTTGTTTCCAGGACTTAAAACTGAAACTTTGCTGAAGTTATTGGTGAAAATTCAATGTTAGGAGTTTGTCCAACCAATTCTTTTTTTTTTTTTTTTTTGAGACAGGCTCTCAGTTGCCCTGGGTAGAGTGTCGTGGAGTCATGATAGCTCACAGCAACTTGAGCAATCCTCTTACCTCAGTCTCCCAAGTAGCTGGGACTACAGGTATGCACCACAAAACCTGGCTAGTTTTTCTATTTGTAGTAGAGATGGAGAGGGGGCTGGTGGTCTCACTCATGCTCAGGCTGGTCTCAAACTCCTGAGCTCAAGTAATCCACCTGCCTCAGCCTTCCAGAGTGGGTTACAGGCATGAGCCACCATGCTCTGCCTAACCAATTCTTATTCATCAAAAAAAAAAAAAAAAAAAAGGTAATTTCACTTCTACAACAAGAATTTAATGAAGTAACCATTTGACATGGCAACCAGTTACCAGTGCTCCCATCCTTCTGGGAGACATCTTGAACTAAATGTGAACCACCTGGTTTGGCACCCATAGCTCAGTGGTGAGGGCACAGCCACAAGCACCGGGACTGGTGGTTCAAACCTGGCCCAGACCTGCTAAACAACAATGACAACAACAACAACAAAAATTTTAGCCAAGCATTGTGTCAGGTGCCTGTGGTCCCAGCTACTAGGGAGGCAGAGGCAGGAGAATCACTTAAGCCCAAGAGTTTGAGGTTGCTGTGAAGTCACAGCACTCTACTGACGGCAACGTAGTGAGAAACTGACAATAAATAAAAAAATAAATAAAATAGGCTCAACACCTGTAGTTCAAGTGGCTAAGGCGCCAGCCACACATACTAGAGCTGGCGGGTTCAAATCCAGCCTGGGCCTGCCAAACAACAATGACAACTACAACCAAAAAATAGGCAGGCATTGTGGCGGGCCCCTGTAGTCCCAGCTACTTGGGAGGCTGAGGCAGGAGAATTGCTGAAGCCCAGTAGTTGGAGGTTGCTATGAGCTGTGAAACTACGGCACTCTACCCAGGGTGACAGCTTGAGGATCTGTCTCAAAAAAAAAAAAAAAAAAAAAAAAAATGAATGAATAAATGAATAAATGTGACCCACCTGACTTTGGGATGTGGCTCACCTAAAATTAACACCCCTAAACTAACAACTAACTATAGATTTCTGATATAAATCTGCCGCTAGGCATCAAGCTACCAGGTTTGGATCAATTAATGGGAACTATATGATGAAAGTTGAATGTAAAATTACAGTAGCATATCTCTTATTATAAACTACTAGTTGGCCAAATAATTTTTTTTTTTTGAGACAGATCCTCAAGCTGTCGCCCTGGATAGAGTGCTGTGGCATCACAGCTCACGGCAACCTCCAACTCTTGGGCTCAACCGATTCTCCTGCCTCAGCCTCCCAAGTAGCTGGGATTACAGGTGCCCGCCACAACACCCAGCCATTTTATGGTTGCAGCCATCGTTGTTGTTTGGTGGGCCTGGGCTGGATTTGAATCCGCCAGCTTAGGTGTATGTGGCTGGCGCCTTAGCCGCTTGAGCCACAGGCACTGAGCCAGCCAATTAATTTTTTTAAAAAGTTAAATTTTGGCCAGGACCATACCTGTAGTCCCAACACTCTGGGAGGCCAAGCAAGGTGGATTGCTTGAGCTCAGGAGTTCAACAGTAGTCTGAGCAAGAGCAAGACCCTTGTCTCTAAAATTATCTGTGTGTAGGGCAGTACCTGTGACTCAGTGGGTAGGGCGCCAGCCCCATATACCGAGGGTGGCGGGTTCAAACCCGGCCCCGGCCTCAGCCCCAGCCCCAGCCAAACTGCAACAAAAAAATAGCCGGGCGTTGTGGCAGGCACCCATAGTCCCAGCTACTTGGGAGGCTGAGGCAAGAGAATCACCTAAGCCCAGGTATTGGAGGTTGCTGTGAGCTGTAATGCCATGGCAGTATACCGAGGGTGATAAAGTGAGACTGTCTCTTAAAAAAAAAAAAAAAGTCTGGGTGTAGTGGTGGATACCTATAGTTCCAGATGCCAATGAGGTTGAGGCATGGTGGCATGTGCCTGTAATCCTGCCTATTAGGGAGGTTGAGGTGGGAGAATTGCTTGACCCCAGGAGTTAAAGGCTAGTGAGCTATGATGGCACTGCTGAGCTAAGGCTGAGCAATAGGGCAATACCCTGTCTCTGAAAATAAATAAATAAAGTGAAAATTCCAAAAGTCAACAATTCTTCAGTTTTAAAAGGGTGCTATTCTGAGTAAAGTGATGAAATCTGGAGCTAACCCACTTAGGAATGGAGTCATCCCTGTGTCCAGAATATCCACACTATATACACTATCCACCCACTATATATTGGAAAAAACATAGTATATATAGGGTTTGGTACTATCCTGTTTCAAACATCCACTGGGGGGCTTCCAAGGCATCCCCTCGAATAAGGGATTGGGGGGAACTGTTTGTATAATTGTAGATTGATTCATTCACCATTTTTTTAATATAGTGTCAAAGAAATTATTTTTCTTTATGCGTCCATTGGTGACTGTCTTGCCCCTTTTATTTTTTTGTTTACCAGGCCCTAGACAGGTTTGGACCTGCCACCCCTGGTGCATGGAGATGGCACTCTAACCATTGAACTATAGGCGCCCATCCTGTCTTGCTCTTTTTACCTTCAATTTGTCATCTACAACTCCTAGATTTATTTAAAATAGCATCACATTTGTAAAAGTATCTGATTTTTTTTTTATTTAAAAGAGTTTTGTTTTTTTTTTAATTTCAGATTGCTTATTCATTCTTATTTGTTTGAAGTACTCTTTTTTTGTTGTTTATTTTCTTCTTCCTCTGGCAATGCTCTGTCCCGTTGCCTCCCCAGTAGCTGGGATTACAGATGCCCACCACAACATCCAGCTGTTTTTGATGTTAGTAGAGACGGGGTCTTACTCTGGCTCACTGCTGCTCATACTTGTCTCGAACCTCTCAGCTCAGGCAACCCACCCGCCTTGGCCTCCCACAGCGCTGGGACTACAGACGTGAGCCACCATGCCCAGCCAAAAGTATCTGATTTTTTAAAGATTTTTTAAATTCTCCCCAAATCTATTATAGTTATCTTCCCTATATCTAATACAACAGATATATTTAAAAGTTTTTAAAATTATTTTCCAAAGTAATAGCACATAACAAATAGAGCTAAAGGTTCTATTTTTTTGTATTTTATTTTTTATTTTTGCATTTTTATTTATTTCTTTATTTATTTTGCCAGGGCTGGGTTCGAACTCACCACCTCTGGCATATGGGGCCAGCTCCCCACTCCTTTGAGCCACAGGCGCCACCCTTTTTTTTTTTTTTTTTTTTTTTGGAGAAAGTGTCCCACTCTGTCACCCTGGTTAGAGTGCTATGGCGTCATAGCTTACAGCAACTTCAAACTCTTGGGCTCAAGCAATTCTCTTGCCTCAGTCTGGGACTGGGCCTACTTGTAATCCTAGCACTCTCTGAGGCCAAGGTGGTGGATTGCCTGAGTTCAGGAGTTCAAGACCAGCCTGACCAAGAGCAAGACCTTGTCTCTAAAGATAGCTGGGCGTTGTGGTGGCACCTATAGTCTCAGCTACTCAGGAGGCTGAGGCAAGAGAATCACTTGTGCCCAAGAGTTTGAGGTTGCTTTGAGCTATGATGCTACGGTACTCTACCAAGGGCAACATAGTGAGACTCTGTCTCAAAAACAAAAAACAGGCTATAACAGATGCTGTGAGAATATGGAGAAAGGGGAACACTTGTACTCTGTTGGTGGCAATGTAAATTAGTACAGCCATCATAAATAACAGATGTTCCTCAAAAACCTAAAAGTAGAAATACCATATGACCCAGCAATTCCACTACTGGTTATATAGCCAAAAGAAAGGAAATCAGTATATAAAAGAAATTTCTGCATTCCTATGTTTATTGCAGCACTATTCACAATAACCCAAATATGGACTCTTCACCCTTAGTGAGTAAAGCCAAACAATCTTGAAGGACTCTCATTTGTAATCCACACTTGTCTCCAGAATAATTCCTGCTCCCGTTTTCTTTCTGGTTGATTTCTCCTTGTTACCACATTCACTCAAATGGCTTGACGTTTTTTCTGCCCCCCTGCTCTAGCATTTCAGCCTGTTTGCCATGCTTAAATCAGCCACATTATTGCCTGGCCCCTCGGCTAAGCCTTTAATAACAACCAGTTCATATTCACACTTTTCATTCTTGACATTCATACTATCATGACATTTTAAAGTCATTCACAATCTTTCTTTGAAGAAGAATACTTTTTTTTTTTATTTCTAGTAGGTGTGAGTATATCAACATTCAGCTCAAAAAGGCTCACTCAGTCTTTCCTTATTATAGTCATAATGAAAACTCACAGAGGTGAGTCAACACATGTATTCAAACATTCTGCCAGTCCCTGCCGCCTTCCTTTCTTTTCCTCCTGATAAAAGAACCAAAATAGAAAAACCAAAGAGGAAAATGGGTGTGGTCTATCCTTGACTTTAGAAACTCAGTTTTCTCAGTACCCAAAGTTATTCAGATTTAAAGGGCTAACTCATTAAGCAAATCAACAGTGCCTCAGTTTCCTCACTTGTAAATGGAGACAATAATCCTGCTTATAGATCTGGTATAGAGATTAAATTAAATAATGTATGTAATGCACCTAAGATCTAGCACATAAAACTGTACAACAGATGATGGAGGAAAAGTTGAAAACTGTATGTAAGTCAACTGATTACATATGGAAAGTATGCCTTTCTCATGATTGGAATATCTCAAGACATACTTGCCAAGTTAAGATACCTGAAAAGCAATATATATTTTTTCTAAACTTCTTTTCTATTATTTATTTATTTATTTTGAGAGAGAGTCCCACTCTGTCGCCCTTGGTAGAGTGCTGTGGCATCACAGCTCACAGCAACCTCAAACTCTTGGGCTTAAGCAATTATTTTGCCTCAGCCTCCCAAGTAGCTGGGACCCGCCCGCCACAATGCCCAGCTATTTTTGTTGCAGTTACCACTGCTGTTTTAGCTGGCAGGGGCCAGGTTCGAACCCGCCACTCTTGGCCAGCGCCCTACCCACTGAGGCGCAGGCGCTGCCCTTTTCTATTCTTTTAGATTGGTTTTTTTTGTTGTTTGTTTGTTTGTTTTTTTGAGACAGAGTTTTATTCTGCCACCCTGGGTAGCACCATGGCACCAGCTCATGGCAACCTCAAACTCTTGGGCTTAGGCAATCCTCTTGCCTCAGCCTCCCAAGTACCTAGGACTATAGGTGCCTGCCACAATGCCCAGCTAATTTTTATATATTTAGTAGGCTAGTTTTTCTATTTTTAGGAGAGAAAGAGTATCACTTTTGCTCAGGCTGGTCTTGAACTCCTGAACTCCGGCAATTCACACCCTCCATCTCCCCTGGGCTTCCAGAGTGGTAGGGTTACGGGCATGAGCCACTGAACCTGCTACAGTATTTTTTTTTTATTTCACATTAATATGAGGGTATAGACGATCAAGGTTACATTGTTTGCATTGGTTAGGTAGCGTCCAAGTTGTAATTATGCCCCTCACCCAGGAGGTATGCCACATACTCTTACGTTGTGCCTATTATGTAAGAGCACACCAATCCCCTTCTTCCCCCCTCCTTTGAGTTTAATTGTGTTTTTCTCTTGTGTGGGTGTGTAGTTTTTTGTCTACTGGTCTCATGTTAGTATTGAGTACATTGGATATTTGCTTTTCCATTCTTGTGATAATTTACTAAGTAGAATGTTCTTCAACTCCAAGTTAATACAAAAATGTAAAGTCTCCATCTTTTTATGGCTGAATAGTATTCCAGGGCATGTGTTTACCACGGTTTATTAATCCGATATTCATGGTTGATGAGCACTTGGGTTGATTCTACGTCTTGGCAATTGTGAGTTAAGTTGCAATAAACCTTCTAGTGCATATGGCCTATGATAAAACGATTTTTTTCTTCTGGCTAGATACCTAATAATGGAATTGTGGGACCAAGTGGAAGGTCTACTTTTAGCTTGTTGAAGATTCTCTATGCTTCTTTCCAAAGAGGCTGTGTTAGTTTGCAATCTCACCATCATCTGCAGCTTTGGGACTTTGTGATGTGGTCTACTCTCAATGGAGTTAGGTGATATCTAAAGATGGTTTTGATTCACATTTTTCTGATAATTGGGGACAATTAGCTTTTTTTTTTTGACACAGTGTTTCACTATGTCGCCTTTGGTAGGTACAGTGCCATGGTGTCACAGCTCACAGCAACCTCAAACTCTTGGGCACAAGTAATTCTCTTGCCTCAGCCTCCCAAGTAGCTGGGACTACAGGTACCCACCACAATGCCCAGCTATTTTTTTGTTCGTTTTTGTTCAGCAGGCCTGGGCCAGCTTTGAATTCACCAGCCCTGTGTGCATGTGGCTGGCGCCCTAACCATTGAGCTATGGACGCCGAGCCACACTGAGCATTTTTCATGTGTTTCTTGGTCATTCGTCTGCCTTCCTCAAAGAAGGTTCTGTTCATATCTCTTGCCCAGTGATAAATGGGATTGTTTGCTCTTTTTTTTTTTATTTTTTAATTAACTTGAGTTCACTGTAGATTCTGGTTATCAACCCTTTGTCAGATTTGTAACAAGCAAATATCTTTTCTGATTTTGAAGACTGTTTGCTTTAATTGTTGTGTCCTTAGTAGTGCAGAAGCTCTTTAGCTTAGTTAAGTCTCATTTATTTATTTTTTTTGTTGTTGCAATTGCCAGTGGAGACCTTTCATAAAATCTTTCCCGAGGCTGATAGCATCAAGAATTTTAGAAAGCAACATTGTTAACCCTGAAGTTATTCTAAACACTGTGAAATCCATAAAGAGAAAAATAAGTAACATTAATAAAAAGAAGAGAAAGGGGAAAAAAGGAAAATATATATTCTTTGAGGTACAAAAAATACTGACTGGCTTCGAAGGATATTTCCCCTGGGCCCTGAAAGATCCTGGTCAAGTACAGCTGACAGAAGACCAGCCCTGAAGAGCAACCAGAACTCTCATGTCCACCATTCAGGACATTCCGGTCCCTTTCAGACTAACTCTTCCTGATTCTAATACAGGTTCCTCCTACAGCTTCAGCACACCTTCCAGAGTTTGTTCATCCTATGCCCTGGTCTCTTGAGTCCCTAAGCTTTTCCTTTTGTCCTTCCCCAGGGAGCACCATCCTTTCCTTTGCTAAATCTGTCTCAGCACCTGCTTTGAACCCTGCTCTTCTATTCAGTCTTGGCTTCATACCTAGATACTTCTCTTGGTCTACGAGTATCTTGTTCTCAATTTCAGACAAAATCCCTCTAATCTGGCCCTTTTCTGAGATAATTTCCTTGCCTTGTTATACAAAACCTTAGGTCAGGTTAGCTCTCACCGTAACACAACACAAATCCAAGCACTCAGGACATTGCCTACTGATAGAAGGCTCAGAGGCAAATCAACTGGGGTGGAGGGCAGGGAGAGATTATGCTTACTTGTCTTGAGACAATAGAAACAAATGACCTCTCTCTGCCAGGCTCTCCAGCAACTGGCTCCAGACATGCTGACCTCCCAATCTGTGTACAGGCTTCACTTCAGCTTCTTCCACTGCTGCCCTTTACTGTTCCTCTTCCCAGAGGAATTCACTAGTGAGTCCTCAGAGTCACCCTCTCTTCCAATTCCAAGCAAGTTGCATCAAAGAAAAGCTAAACCTCAAGTCTTTGATAAAAACTGAACATACATCACTCATGTTTTCATTTTCTGGGTCTTGTCAGAGGACACAATAGGTGGCTTTCCCAAACCTAGTTGGAATGTCCTCTGCTCCTTCTCTTAGGTCTCCTGGCCTCTGAATTGCCTCTTGGATTAATCACCTGGTAGGACACGCGGAGATGCCATTCCGAGTCTCCAGCAGAGGGCACTGTAGTTCTGGCTTTTCAAACAGGAGCATGAATGGTACAATTCAGCCAAGAATGAGCAGTCCAAACTCTCTAAACTCTTCTACTTTTCCAAATGGATAGACCTACTGAAGGTGCAGACCTACTGAAGTCGTAGAAATGTTTTTATTTTTATCTTTTGAGATAGAGTCTCCCTCTGCCACCCCTGGTAGAGTGCTGTGGCGTCTTAGCGCACAGCAACCTCAAACTCTTGGTCTCAAGCGATCCTCTTGCCTTAGCTTCCCAAGTAACTGAGATTACAGGTGTGCACCATATGCCTGGCTAGTTTTTTCTATTTTTAATAGAGACAGAGTCTCACTCGTGCTCATGCTAGTCTTGAACTCCCAAGCTCAGGTAATCCACCTGCCTTGGCCTCCCAGAGTTCTGGGATTACAGGTGTCAGCCGCTGCCCCGCCTAGAAATGTGTTTTGGAAATAATCTATACATCTCCTAACTACAACATACCACCATCTGCTACCCACATGAAAGGGGAGGGGAAAGGCTCTCATGCTCTTCACAGCTACACTCTGGCGAAGCCTAGGTAATAGGGCCACCTCCAAGCTGGGTGACTATGTCTGTACTGCAGACAGCCACTTTTTTCACAGGGGTCAGCCTTCCCACACTGGGATTGGTCTAATCCACTGGTAGAGTAACCCACCAAGTTCCATTCCTCTCTGCTCCCCCCAAAGCTAGCCACAGGAAACAATATTACCCATTTCAGTAGAGATCAGGGAAGCAGTTTTCTGCCTTTGCTTCAAAGCAAAGAATGCTCGGCACCTGAGGCTCAAGTGGCTAAGACACCAGCCACTTACACCTGAGCTGGCGGGTTCGAATCCGGCCTGCCAAACAACAATGACAGCTGCAACCAAAAAATAGCCGGGCATTGTGGCAGGCACCTGTAGTCCCAGCTACTTGGGAGGTGGAGGCAAAGGAATCACTTGAGCCCAGGAGTTGGAGGTTGCTGTGAGTTGTGATGCCACAGCACTCTACCCAGGGTAGCTTGAGGCTCTGTCTCAAAAAAAAAAAAAAAAAGCAAAGATGTCACATGACCCACCCAACTCAAGCCTGTTCCAGGTGAGCAGGTACCCTTAACAGGACTCCCATTGAGCTATAAACAGGGAAGCCCATCATGGGACTGGTTCTATCAGTCTGTTTTCCCTTGGTCCTTGGTGTTTCCTGGAAGCCTACTAGGTTATTTTAACGGACAGTTTGGTATGGTGGTTAAGAACATGGACTCCAAACTCTTGCCTCTACCACATGCTACCTATGTGACCTTGGGAAAATTACTAAACTTCCCTGTGCTTCTGTTTCCCTTTCATTCCAACCTCATAGAGTTGTGCCAAGCATATTCACTCATAGTTATTTTTATTGTTATCTCCAGAAAGTTCACAGTCACCACTTTACATCAGCAGCCTGTAGCTGGCCCTAAGTCCTACTGTTGTCATGTGCTTCATCTCCTTCCCCTGAGTGCAGAATCCTGAAGAAGTGCACCACTTCTAGGAAGATATTTTTGGACATGGAGCCAACTGCCTCCATTGGAAAATGTGCCCTGAGCATTGGTCTTGTTCCCTGAGCTCATGACCACTTCCTCCCAAAGCACTAACAATTTCTAAGTGCAAAATATCCCTCCAAACACACCTCAGCCATTTTCAGTACATCTTACTAGTCCAGCCAACTTCAAGGGATTAATGCCAAGCATTTGATATGACCTAGACAAGAGTCATTTTTTACATACAACACAGTAGCATTTTCTCTCAATCTGACCTCATTGGATTTCTAAACAGGTGGGTATTACTCTGCCTGCTGCAACACTAACTCCTAGACAGCTCCAAGTAACGTGTGTTTGATATTATCAGCTCTGTTCCAAGAATCTGGAACCAAATACCCTAACCTAGATTTCTGGGAGCCACCAAGGTAGACCCACTATAAAAATGCTTCAACCTGGCTTGGTGCCTGTGGCTCAAGTAGCTAAGGCACCAGCCACATATACCTGAGCTGGCATGTTTGAATCCAGCCTGGGCCCACCAAACAACAATGATGGCTGCAACCAAAAAATAGCCGGGTGTTGTGGCGGGTGCCTGTAGTCCCAGCTACTTGGGAGGCTGAGGCAAGAGAATCACTTGAGCCCAGGAGTTGGAGGTTGCTGTAAGCTGTGATGCCACGGCACTCTATCCAGGGTGATAGCTTGAGGTTCTGTCTCAAAAAAAAAAGGAGCTTCAACCTGAAAACATTGTTGCAAATCAGCCCCAGAGGAAATGGGCAAAGTGGGGGATAACCAAGATTCTGTGACCACCTATGGGTCGTAGGGAAGCCCACGATACTGAAAAATCTGCACCATTAATTTGAATGGGTGGAAGACCCACCCATGTGCTTTTTTTTTTTTTTTTTTTTTTTTTGAGACCGTCTCACCATGTCACCCTTGGTGGTAGAGCGCTGTGGCATTACAGCTCACAGCACTCCTGGGCTTAAGCGATTCTCTTGCCTGAGTAGCTGGGACTACAGGCGCCCGCCACAATGCCTGGCTATTTTTGTTGTTGTTGTTGTTGTCATTGTTGTTTAGCAGGCCGGGTTGGGTTTTAACTTGCCAGCCCTGGTTATGTGGCCGGCACCCTAACCACTGAGTTATGGGTGCTAAGCCCCAACCATGTACTTTTATACTACCCAAGATGCCCTTCATTTTCCAGTCAAAGCATCAAATGTGGTTTTATGGCAACCCCAATTTATGGTCCAGTTCTAGAAGATATTTGGGGTACTTCATATCTGTTTATTAACAAAGACATACCAAGCATGGCATTAACTAGGTGGGTGAAGAACTTCTGTTGTACTACCTACCAACAAAATGACTGATTGGTCTACCTTGCTACTGTGGAGTTTGCTTAAAAAGAGCTCGTTACTTCCCTTTACCTCCCACTGTAGCTATGGCATGATTCTTTACCCCTCCCCCCCTTCAAACACACTTTGGCAGTTTGGAGAAGGCATAGGTTACCAAGAATATCTCCAGATTGCCAAATATGGATGCAAGGTGTATGACAATTGGTGCTTCACTCAGGAGGAAGGAATCCAGGCGGGAATCCAGCCTGCTTCATGTACACAGTAACCATCCATATAGGAAGCGGGAAACCTACTGTTTGCATACTTTGAGATAAAAGAGAACATCATCTGACTGTATCCTTAAGGAAAATTAGCCTGAGGCTTCAGGACCAGATAAAGAGTTCACACTGTCAGCTGAGCTCAGACCAATAATTACTCTCAGTTCAGGTCCTGCTGCCCACTAGAAATGTGCTCTTCGTCTTTCTCCTCTATCTACATCTATTTGTTTGTTCATGGACATTATGCCACCTCCACTTTGTCCAAAGTCAAATGACCAAGCTCAAATGATATTGCTTCTAGGAAATTTCTGTAACCTGTGACAAAGTACAAATTAGCCCCCTAGTTTAGTCCAGGCTTGCAAAAGTCTAAAAGCAACCAAGGCTTCAGTACTACCACCTCTCCCAAGTCCTCAATTGTATAAGGAGGTGTCATTATCTTAGGTGTCATTATCACCAGGTGTTCTCTGGTGGTGACAGTATCTCAGACAAAAAATGTTAAAGGAGATTTTGATTGGAGGGCAAAAGGGAGAGAGAAGGGACAGAGTAGGGCCAAGCCAGGAAAAAGGAGAAAAAACAGAAGCTGGGGGGAAACTCCAGAATGCAGGTAGCATCCCCACCCTCCACCAGATGAGTCAGCAATCTGCAACAATTTCCAGAGAGAATGGCAAACTCTGATCCAGCTCCTGACAAGCATCAGTAATCAAAAAAGATAAAAATCCAAGGAATGGGACAGAGCTCCAGGATGAGGGCACAGAAAACATCAGAGGCAGAATGAGATTTCAGTCTGCATCTCAGACTGGCAGGAGATAGGAAAAAGTCCAGCCCCTTTTGGCTTGGGTGATGAATGGCATGTCCAAGAGCCGACCTAGGCAGCTCTTTTTTTCTCACCTCTTCCCCAACTCATGCTTTCTATATATTAAATCTTTCTCAAATTCATCCACTCTTGTTCAGGAGCCCGATATGTAGGTTAAATCTAGCCTATTTAAGCAAAACTTGAAGGTATTTTTTAAAATACTGGGAAGCAGGCTGGTTGTGGTGGCTCATGCCTATAATCCTAGCACTCTGCGAGGCTGAGGTAGGTGGATCACCTGAGCTCAGGAGTTCAAGACCAGCCTGAGCAAGAATGAGATCTCATCTCCACTAAAAATAGAAAAACTAGCCAGGCGTTGTGGCAGGTGCCTGTAGGTCCAGCTATTGTGGAGGCTAGGGTAAGGAGATCACTTGAGCACAAGACTTTGAGGTTGCTGTGAACTAGAATGCCATGGCACTCTAACCAGGGCACAGAGTCTGTGCCCCACCTCAAAAAAATGGGGGGAAACACATAAAACTTGCAGAGGAATGGAAAACCAAACTTGGTGGACAGTAACCAGAAATGATGAACTACCTGCAATGCTATGGTGGCCCCTGCAGCCACCAAGGACACCTGGCCCCGAATACTGCTGCCAGAAGCAAGATGCAGCTTCACTGTTGCCACCTCCAACAGATTTTGTATGGCGTTGCAACCTCATCTTTGATTTCAGAATCTGGAGCAGATGTGTTGAGCCTAACCCTTTGTCCAGGCCCTTCCTATAAGAGAGGCTGGGTAAGTCCCGGTAAGTAAGGTCTGGTCTTTTCAGCCTCTATAGTGAAATATAGGTTTTGCTTTATATGAGGTGATTCCCAAACATAATTAATGCTAGGTAGCCACCACACTACCCTTCCTTTCAAGCCTCATCTCTGTCCCCCACTTTACCTAGCCTCCAGGTTCCAAATCAAATAGATAAATCTCAGATGCTCTTTTTTTTTTTTTTTTTTTTTTTGAGACAGGGTCTCACTCTGTCACCTGGGCTGGAATATGATGATTTTATCATAGCTCAGTGCAACATCAAGCTCCTGGGCTCAAGCAATCCTCCTGCCTTAGCTTCTTGAGTAGCTAGAACTATAGGCTCATGCCACCACACCCAGCTAACTTTTCTATTTTTTTTGTAGAGCTGGGACCTTACTCTTTCTTTGGCTGGTTTTTTTTTGTTTGTTTGTTTGTTTTGTTTATTTGTTTGTTTTTGTTTTGTTTTTTTCTATTCCCATCTTACAGATGAGATTTTTTTTTTTCTATTCTCTCAGGCTGGTCTTGAACTTCTGGCCTTAAGCCATTTCCCACCTTAGCCTCCCAGAGTGCTAGGACTACAGGTGTAAGCCACCATGCCCAGTCCTCTGATGCTTCTGTAATGCTTCTAACATACTTGCCATTCTTCTGCCTGAAATGCTCTTTCTGATTCTACTATGGTCATGAACTCTTTCTTATCCTCCAGGACTTAGCTCAAACATAACTTCCCCTACTAGACCATTTAAAGTTCTACAAATATGCTACATAGTGACACTCTGTAGCCCTCGGTAGAATGCTGCTGCATCATAGCTCACAGCAACCTCAAACTCTTGGGCTTAAGCAATTCTCTTGCCTCAGCCTTCCAAGTAGCTGGGACTACAAGCACCCATCACAAGGCCTGGCCATTTTTTTTGTTGTAGTTGTCATTGTTGTTTGGCAGGCCCAGGGCCAGATTCGAACCCATCAGCCCAGGTATATGTGGCTGGCGCCCTAGCCACTGAGCTACAGTTGCCAAGCCCGGATAAAGGGCTTTTTTCACCTGCACTAACCCTAAGTATCTGTCCAATATCCCAATTCCTGTGGAAGACCACTCAAAGCTTAGAAGTCAGGGAGAAGCAAGGGAGCGCTGAGGGAGATCCCTCTTCTGTCAGAGGCATTGACTTTTGAGACTGTGAGAATCAGATGTGAGTGGCTAGGAGGATGCTCTGCCATGTACCTGGTTGGCATGGAGACCAGGGAACCACAGAATCAAAAAGGCATTTGTCAAGTACTCAGAACAAGTCTGCTCTCATTTCAGACCAGAAGGAACCAGTGAACAAGTCTACTCTCATTTCCGGCCAGAAGGAACCAGTGCTCACTCGGCTTCCCTCCATTTTCTCAGACTCTGGGAATTATTCCGTGCACCAGAATAGCCACAAAAGTTACCATGAAGCTGTACGGAAGGTGTTGTTAAAGACATGTAAGTATCTGGGATTGGAAATCATGCTAGGGAAAGAAAAGAAAAGAATGGGTGGGATGTGGTGTGGCAGGGTGATAGGGCAGGGGAGGAAAGAGCCAAGTGGAAAGGCCAAGAGGAGAAAAGGCAAAAAGTAGACTTGAATGGTGGGGTGAGCCTGGTAAGATAAAAACCGAATGCTGTCACAGCCTGAGCAACATTGAGACCTTGTCTAGGAAACAAAAATTTGAATCAGAGTTGGAAGGAGATAATCCAGCTTTGAGTCCAGTTCTGCCTCTTTTTAGATGTTTCACCTTGGATGAGTCACTTATCCTTCTTTAACCAGCTTCCTCATTCATTTGGGGTGAGGAGAAAGACAAGGAGAAGGTCTACTCTACTGCTCTTTCAGAATTGTTGGGACGATCAAACCAAACATGGAACAATTTTGGAAAGTATTTTGTATGTTGTGTATTATCCCTGTGAGGAGTGGAAGACCAAGCACCAGTTCTGGAATTTGAACTGAGTTTAAAGTGCAAACAAGTTTGCTTTTTTTTTTGAGACACAGCCTCAAGCTGTCACCCTGGGTAGAGTGCCGTGGCATCACAGCTCACAGCAGCCTCCAAACTCCTGGGCTTACGCAATTCTCTTGCCTCAGCCTCCCAAGTAGCTGGGACCATAAGCACCCGCCACAATGCCTGGCTATTTTTTGGTTGCAGTTGTCATTGTCGTTTGGCAGGCCCAGGCTGGATTTGAACCCACCAGCTCTGGTGTATGTAGCTGGTGCCTCAGCCACTTGAGCTACAGGCGCCGAGCCAAAATTGCAAACAAGTTGTATGACCTTGGGCAGGCTCCTTTAACCACTTAACCTCTCTCAAACATCTGGCAATGGGAATACTCTTTAGCAACTGTTGAGAAAGTAGGAGAGAAAATGTACATTTATAAACTCTGATACATGCAATGAATTGTAGGAATCTCCAGGGATTATGCTATGTAAAGAAAGCCAACCCCCCACCCCAATCACTACTATATAATGCCATTTATGTAACATTCCTAAAATGACAAAATTATGGGAATGAAGAGCAGATCATTGATTGATTACCAAAGGGGGTGTTTACCTATAAAATGGTGACTCCGTTGGGTGGTGATATAATTGTTCTTTATCAATATGTTAATATCTATAATCTGGTTACGTAGTGTACTATAGTTTTGTAAGATGTTACTATTGGAGGAACAGGTAAAGGTACACAGGTTTTCCTTGTATAAATTCTTATAACTGTATGTAAATCTATAATTATCTCAAAATTAAAGCTTAATTGAAAAAACTAAAATACTTTCCAAAATCAAAATAGCTAAATGCAAAAAGGGGGCATCTGAGTTATTTCTAATAGTAAAACTTTTTTTCAAGCTTATTACTAATTAGTACTCACTTTGTATATATACTAAAATTGGAATGGTATAGAGAAGATTAGCATGGTCCCTGTACCAGGATGACATGCTAATTCGTGAAGCCTTCTGTATTTTTAGGGAGGGGGATTGGTGTGCTCTCACTTAACAGGTACAATGTAAGGGTATATGGCACACTTCCAGGGTGAAGGGCTTGACTACAACTTGGACTTTACCTAACAAATGCAAACAATATAACCTCATTGTTTATACCCTCGTATTAATCTGAAATTTTTTTAAAACTGTGGAGCAACAAAAATAAAATAAAAGAATCAAAGAAAAAACTTGATTACTAATTGGTAGGAAAACAACTAATTCAAAAATGTAATGTTTTTGACTGTAATGAGACTATAATTCTAAGTTTTAAAAGTATACAAATTGTATGCTGGTGGAATTACATTTACCCAAATGATAGTGAAAATATATTTTTCACTATAGGTAAGTCTGATATTATTTCAAAATTTGAAAAACACTAATATGATAGACACTTGATTAATGACATCTATCAGCCATATGTAAATGTGCAGTGGTATCTTTTTTTAAGTTTCAGAGAATAACCAGCAGTGAGCAAAGGCAGGCATTATTTCAAAGAGGGAAGGGAATGAGGATGATTAAACTCAGAAAAGAAAAATAATGAAATCAGTGGACCCCATCTTACACATTTCCCAAGTGGGTTGACCAGTTGTGTTTCCACCACCTTAGCATGTGAGAAAGGTTCTTTTGGAGATAGGCTCACTAGCAGCTGAAGAATCAAGACTGATTCATCTAACCATGAAGGGTGTGAGACGCTGGAATCCGGAAGTGAAGCAGGATGTAGTGACCACATTCCCAGGACCTCTCAGCACCTGGTCAAGCCCAGTTGCTGGGCTAGGCTTTTGCTGCCCTGAGGCAGAAAAGTGAGCAGTGAACTTGAAGAAATTCAATAACCCGCCCTTCTCCTTCTCCCCCCCAATTCAGTCCCCAATCAGGTCTTCAGAGTGCCCTTGACTAATGCTCAGAACTTCAGCTTCTGGCGGTCCCATGATCTGGGAGTACGTCCAGAGGAAAGCATGCCATGGATCTGGAGCCCACGACACTGTCTCATAAAAAGCCCAATGACCAGGTGAGGTTGGGAGAAATTAGGATGGGATCACCAAGGAAAGTCCTCCCTCTCCTCACCTCAGTCTTCAGAGACTGTTCATCTCTGCTGTTGGGGAATAGGAGCAAAATGGGTCTTCCCAGAGAAAGTGGCCCCAGAATCTGGACAGTGGTGGCTTTCAAAGGAGTTAAAGATTTCTCTGTGTCTTTGTGTTTTGCCTTGTGGGTATGCCAAGTATTCCTCTGGGGATGTGGAGATGCTCCCTCTCCCTTAGTTGCCACCTCCACACCCCTCCAGGCTACTGACATTGGCAGTAGCCTTCTTTCTCATCACTACCCCTGCTCTGAGGTAGACTTCATGGCTATTTTTTAAGGACCTCTCCCTCTCTAGTCTGGCCTGAGGCCCTCTCTCTCCTTTCCAGGTTTATGGATCACTCTATTCTCAATGACAGAACTTTCAGTCTGTATTGAGGAGGATACGGTTGTAGATGGACTAGGAGAACTACGGAAGGAGCGCAGAGAAGGGACGTGGGGAGGGGTGCTCTATCGGGGGATGACTAATGGGAGGAGGGCTTAAGGAGGCAAAATAAACAGACTGGACTAGAAGTCTCTTGTGTGCACTGGGTAGGGGCCAGGGGTGGGAATTCCAATGCCCAGATTCCTGTGGAAGCAGATGTGTGAGGTCTGAAGGAGCCAGACCTTGGTGTGAGAGGCACTGGAGAGGCAACAGTAAGCCGTCCTCACCTCATGCAGAGGCAGAGGCCAAGGTAACAAATGTGGGAAGACTCTGGTCCTGGTGATACTGAAAAGCCTAGAGTCGTCACTCTCTCTAAAGATACTGCACTTCACCTTGGCAGGAAGAAAGCCACACGAAGCCCTGTGACCAGAGGAAAGGTCCACAGAGCCCTAGAGCAAGAGGTTACCTCCTGTACCAGACTCTGCCACTTCTGACACCATACAGGGCCCAGAACAGCTGCAGAGAACGGAATTTTACAAAGAGTTTGATTTTATTGGTATTTAAATATATTAAATATTTCACTGAAATACATGGTAGATCATCCTCCCCCCACCCCCACAGTGGTTACATTATAAAACCAAAGCCCTTGGCCTCCCATCCTGACTCCTCCACCAACTGGTGAGGAAAGGGGCAATGGTAGCCAGGAAAAGGGCATGGCTGGCACTGTGGTACGGGGAGCCAGGGTGTGGACAGCCCCCCACCTGGCAAGAAGCAGAGACGAGTCACCCACAGCTGAGATCTTCTCACTTCAGTCTACTTACCCCTACCCATGGCACCATCAGTCCCTGCCTCTTTGGGAGTATGGCCATGGCAGGGGTGTGGACTTTCTGTCTGGACCAACTAGTCTTTTCCCCTTTCTGCCTTGGCTAATGAAGTGCCTGGTGGCCCTTATGGCTGATGCATGAAGAACCCCCAAGGCAGAAAGTACTGAGCCAGAAACCAGGCCTCTGCAGGGAGTTGGCATCAGAGGGGATGTGGAAAGGCACGCACACTGCCCATCCTTTCCACTCCCCAAAGCCAGTGACTTGGGGACTCTCTCTCTCTTCGACCTCTCTAGTCACTTCCAAGACAAAGTGATCTTCAAGCAAAATTGAGGCTAGTGCCTTTGGCTTAAATAGGTACAGACAGAGAAACCAAGGCACCAACTAACTCAGGCCGGCGTCAAGGAGGTTGCAGGGAAAGGGGTAAAAAGAAGGCAAGGATGGGAAGGGAATCTAGAATTCAACTTCCTAACCCTTCTCCCAGCCCGTGGATGTTTCTCAGGGGTTGGGGAGCCAGGAATATGCTAGACTCAGGCTGAAAGCTGGAGAAAGCCAAGTTTAAGGTTTTCCTGTCCCATCCCCTAGTACCAATATCTGGGTCCTCAGAGGGATCCAACATTATCTCAATCCTAAAGCATACCACATCCCAGGACACTATCTGTCAGACCCACGACATTCCTGAGACTCTGCCCACCAAACCCCATACATATAGTTCAAGGGCATGGAGGTGCTTGAGTGTCTGTCATAAGCAAGGAGATAGTTGTGCTGCACACGTGACACCCAAATGGCACTTTGGGATTTGGCACAAAAAGGGCTCCTTTCCCCAGCCATCTTCCTTTTGCTACCATACTCCATCCCACTTCTGTGCTACCTGGGCATCTCTCTGCATCCCTCGAAATAGGAAACCCTGCCTTATTCCCAGAAGAAAGAAGCCCACAGGAGAGAGGCAACCTGGGGTGGAGAGCTGAGGAGCAGGAACACGAGGACACACACAGACCTGAAAACAGATACGCACACCAAGACCAACATGCACACAGTGGTACACAGACACACAGGCCCTCCCCAGTGCTAGAGACTTGGAAGGATGGGTTTGGGATCAGGGTCATCTTCTTCCATGCCCTGACCCTTTTCTATTTGGCAACAGAAGGGGTAGAGAAGCCCCACACCCCCTTGCCAACAGAGAGCAAGAGAGTGCTGAGGCAGAGAGACCTGAGCCTGACCCCTATTGGAGTCCTCAGAGCAGTGTCTGGCACCACCCTGCCCTGGCCGGCCTGCTCCTTGGCATCTGCAGGTAAACTTCCAGTTCCTGATCTTCTGACATCCCACACACATGCGTGCTTTCTGCTGAGCATTTTCACAGTACCAATAAGGCCAGACACCCCATTCCCTGGAGTGTGCAGGAACTGGGGCTAAATCTGAGCTGTCAGGAGTCCCTTTGTTCCCCTTTGGGGACAGATCATGGGACTAGGATTTGGCAAATGGAAACATTCCCCTGAAATATGGGCAGAACTGGGTCCCCAGAGCATTTCCCTCCTCTGCCTTGTGCCTAGGAGAAGGACCTGGCTGGGACAGGAAGGTGCCCAGGACCAGTGCTGGGGACAGAGGCATAGCAAAGGCAAGCATGGAATAGGCACTCCTCATGCCTGCCCCCAAGTCTTTGTACAAAATATTCCCAGGAAAAAGAGGGAGAGGAAGGGCCTAGCCCTGAACCTGTTGCCTAGATAGGCAGGAAAAGGCAGGCATGGCAAGCTGCCATTTTAATCTCTCAGGCAGGAGGGTTCCCCTGCCTTTGCTGCTGCCGCCTCCCGTTCCCAAAAGCTGGAGAGGGAACAGCCCTACCCCAATTAAAAAATTGCATAATCCTCTTGGTAGCCCCTCATTCACCAGTCTGAGGGCAGACGAGCATGGTCCAAGCACAGCCTGCTGAGGTGTCCCCTTCTGCAGTCAGCAGGGTCTAGAGGCTCCACGCCCCTTGCCACAGCTCCACCCAGGGAGCACAGAGTGCACTCAATGCCCGCCTTGGTCCCTTCAGCTGAATTTCTAGGTCCTGCTAACTGCTAGGACCCCCATTGAGGAAGTAGGTGGTCATCTCCCCCTTGCCCTTCACCTTGACCACCCCCCGACACTCCAGCTGGTAACCTTTGGCAGCTAGAACCTGGTACAGGTCCGTGGTCACCTAGGGGGAAGTGGAAAGGGAGCCTGCTTAGCCTGGAGTCCCTTCTGCTGCATTTTCAGGGGCCCAAGGGTTCACTGGTCAGGCTAGCTCCCCTCCCCTAATCCCTGACCCACCAACCATAGAACATTGCCATCCGAGTCCCTGCCCTAGCAGACTGTAGAGATGTATAGAAGCCTCTGGACCAGACTCCTCCCAGCCCTTGCTCATATCCTCCTCACCTGGATTCGGTCAGGGACTCCCGTACTGTCCATACGGCTAGAGACATTCACTGTGTTCCCCCAGATGTCGTACTGCGGCTTCCGAGCCCCGATGACGCCTGCCACAACTGGGCCCATGTTCAGCCCTGAGGTGGGGAAAACAGCAAGAGATTGAGATAGTCGATGCTCCAGGGTCAATCCAGGGAGTCATCCTATTTCCTGGCACCGTTAGGAGGACCCAGAGAAAAAGGAATAAAAAGGACAATTTTCCTGGTTGTAAAAAATGGAAGATCTGGGTATATCAGCTGAGGAGTTTCTTGAGTCTAGAAACCTATGCTTTAGCTGTAATCTGTACCACCCCTCTAGTGAGCATTTCAACATTGTTTCATTTTCACCATACCTCCCAAAGCTTGGTATTATTATCCCCCTTTTATAGATAAGAACCTGTAGCTTAAAGAAGTTAGATGAATGACTAAATAAACCAGTAAATGGAATATCCAGAATTCAAACCAGGGTATCTGATTCCAGAGCCCATGCTATTCACCACTCCCATCCACCAGTTCATCTGAGAGGAAGTACCTCTTACAAGACTGGCCATAAAAGCAAGGACACAGGTATTGGAGTTTAGATAAACCTGGTTTCAAATCCCAGCTCGGCTCCTTACTAGTTGTTTGATGTTGGGTGAGTTATTAATCTTTTTGAGAGTCAATCTATCTGTAAAAGGGAATAATAATGTGAAGATTAAGGTGTGCTTAAAATGTCCAGGGCAGTGCCTAATCATTTCTGCTCTCAGTATCGGACTTGATACAGGAGGTGGGAAGGAAGAAGCCCCACAGGAGCCCTGATGGGGAATCTGTGATCCCATCCCTCAGCTTCACCCAGAGAGCATCCTGGAAAATCCTGCCAATCAGCCAGGCCCTCTCACCGATCTTCATCTGGAAGTTGTTGAAGGAGTGCTCGTTGATGTGCTTCATCTGCTCCATGAGCCGCATGGCGTAGTCGGCCAGGGCAGTGATGTGGGAGCGGCCCACCTGATCGTAGGTGCTGGCATTCAGCCCAGAGGCAGCCATGTAGGTGCTACCAATCGTCTTGATCTTCTCCAGCTGCCGGAACCGCTCCTCACTGATAATCTGGAAACACAAGGGGACTCAGCTGTCAAAATGAGCCCAGACGCAGCCCTGCCCCAGTGCTCATTCCTTGCCATGCCTTGGCTCCCTTCCCCATTTCCCTGTCTCAAAAGCCTCCTTCTAGGCCAGGCAGGTGCGGTGGTGCACACTTGTAATCCTAGCACTCCTGGAGGCCAAGGTGGGTGCATTGCCTGAGCTCAGGAGTTTGAGACCAGCCTGAGCAAGAGTGAGACTCCATCTCTACTAAAAATAGAAAAACTAGCCTGGCGTTGTGGCAGACACCTATAGTCCCAGCTACTCAGGAGGCTGAAGCACGAGGATAGCTTCAGCCCAAGAGTCTGATGTTGCTGTGAGCTATGACACCATGGCACTCTTTCCAGGGCAATCGAGTGAGACTATCTCAGAGGAAAAAAAAAAGTCCCCTTTCAGATGTAGCTCTTGGGGCCTGAACTGAGGGACCAGGAAAACAGGAATACTAGGACTCTACGCCAGAACTTTGGTGTACAGCTTTAGAAAAGTCAACTAAAGTAGCTACTCGCAGAGCACAGAATCACAGAGGGACATTAAGAATCAATTATTCACTGGGCTCGGTGGCTCATGCCTGTAATTCCAGCACTCTGGGAAGCTGAGGCAGGTGGATTGCCTGAGCTCCAGACTGAGCGAGAGTGAGAACCCATCTCTAAAAACAGCTGGGCGTTGTGGCAGGCACCTATAGTCTCAGCTACTTGGGAGGCTGAGGCAAGTGAATTGCTGTGCCCAAGAGTTTGAGGTTGCTGTAAGCTATGATGCCATGACACTACCAAGGGCAACAAAGTGAGACTCTGTCTCAAAAAAAGAAAAAAAAAAAAAAAGAATCAATTACCCCAACCCTTGCCTTTTGGGAAACCAAGTCCCAGGATGAGCAAGTGACTTCACTCTAAACAGCGAATAAAAGGCCCATTCCTGACCTGGATGTTCCAGACACATTCTAGTCAAAGGATGATCTTGCCTGGTCTTAAGAGGCTCTGCCCACAGACTACTACTGCCTTATTCAATGACATCCACCCAGTACCTATCCTATCCTCCCAAACATTCTCATGTCCTCTTTTGCTCTCCAATGATGATGGCCCTACTCTACTGGAGTTGACCCTGTTGCTGCCTCTGACACCTTCATGGGTCCCTGTCCTGGCCTCCACTCTACCTAGCCTTACCCTTGACATCTCTGACCTGTCCCATCAAATCTCTCTTTCTCCCCACTGTACCACCTGCCCCTTCCAATCCTGGCCTTCTTCCAAAGTTATCTCTGTTACCCTGGTCTCCAAGCCCCCTGCTCTCTGCCAGGACCAGCCAACCGGACATATACCTCATCAAAATCAGCGATGATCTCGTTGAGCAGCCGCAGGCACTCGACACCCTCGTTGTTTGCCTCCAGCTCCACATAGAACTCCGAGAAGTTGGCAATGGAGGCAAACATAACAGCCACACACTCACACGACTGATAGTAGAGCTCATCATTGCGGCGCTCACGGGCCAGGAAGTGTGCGGCCACGTCCTTGGGCAGGATGTTATGCAGCAGCCTCCGGTTGTATGCCTGGAGCTCCTCCATCTCCTCCTTCTCCCCTGTTGCCTGTGGACACCACACCCATCACCCATTGCCCAACATTCACAAAGGGTGGGTGCAGTGCCAAGGCTTGGAGGTGGGCATCAGAGGGAACCACGTGGAGGAAGAAAGGCACGGACAGATGAGGCCTAAAGAACAGGCAAAGGGGTGAAGGGGCAGGTACAGGATAGGGCAGGCGTAAGGGATGGGCACAAAGAAGGCATGGCACCAGGCTGGGCTTAGGGCGGCCTGAGGCTTAGCCGCTAGCAAAAGGTACATGTCTGGCTCTGCCCAGATTCTGTCCCTGGGTTCCCCCACCTCTCCCAAAGGCCCACCCAGTCACCTGCAGTTTCCAGAGAAAATCCAGGCGGGCAGTCGACTCCACCTGCTGTGCATGCAGATACAGCGCCAGCGCAAACACCAGCAGAATGACAGGTGTCATATACTTAAGTGCCACCCTCCCTGCAGCTGGGCTGAGGGTAAGGAGAAACATGCTTGTCTTCTGAGGAGGCATCTGGCAGCCCTCCCTTTTGCTGCTAGAGAGCGCTCACTTACCAGTCCAGTCCACTGAAGGTCTCATTGGAAGAAGCCCTGGCAGGAAGGTATAAGAGACAAAGTCACCAGTGTTTCCTGGGTTGCTGAGTTGGGGTATGGAAGGGGAGACAGAGACTGCATTTACTGAGTACATACCGTAAGGCATTAGGCCAGTGCTTTTACTTAAGTTAATCTGCTAGTTTAGAGCAGAGGTTAAAAAAACCTCTACTACTAGCAACTCCTCTACTTGACCTGAGACAAGTTACTTAACTCTCTAAGCCTCAGTTTTCCCATCAGTAAAACAGGGATCAGATCTAAATAACACATGTAAGAACACCACTTAGCATGGTGCCTGGCATACAGTAAGCCCTCAATAAATGTTACTTAGTATTATCTTCACACCTACCCTATGATTTAGGTGGTATTGCCGTGTTATAGGTGAGGCAACTGAGGCTCAGAGAAGTCTCATCTCACGGGTCTAAGGTCCCACATCTAATGAGCAGCAGAGCAGGCCTTCAAACCCAGAAGACTCCTGAGATTACCACAATAAGCTATGGCCACATATCACAAGGGGTTTTGCAGGGGAAAAACTGGTGTGGTGTCCCTCAAGCAGGAGTCAGAAGTTCTGTCTGGTTCCAAGTCAGAGCTCTACCACCAAGCTGTTTGATTTACAGGTGGTTAAGACAGCAACTATAAAAGCGCCATGTAAATGCAAGAGGGAAATTTTTTTTTTTTAATGTCTTGCCTAAAGACAGGGGTTTCCCAGCACTGGGGCTTCCTTGGGGGAAACTATTTGGGGTCATGTGCTGCTAGTTTGTCCATCTCCTCCTTTCCCCTCACAGGTGAGCTATGACATTCCAAGGACACAAGGGACCTAGGCACCAGAGGGACTCCCAGGGTTATTAAAGGACCTGAGAATAAACTCACAAGCCATGGACGCCAAGCAGTAGGTCGTAGTTGTCAAAGACAGTGGCTGGGGGCCCCAGCAGAAGCAGCACCAAATAAATGAGCCCCAAGACAAAGATCATGGCCAACTTGCCGATGCTGCTGATGTGCAGGAAGACAGAGCAGGCCAAGAGACTCAGCAGCGTGTTCCCGACAAAGTACTGTGGGAGGGGTGGAGGACGACAGAGGCAGTGTTGTGGAGGCAGAGGCCATGACAACCCAGCAGGGAGAGCCCTGCACTCCCCTGTCTGACCTAGCCTCCCCTCCACAACCCTCAAACCCCCAAATCCTTCACCCTCCAGACCAGCCTCCATGCCACACCAGGGTCCCTGATTGCTCCTAGAGTTGGGGACTCTGGTGAGTTCCTGGGTCCCCAGGATCTGGCACTGAAAGGCTAATATCTGTGCCAGGACACCCGCCCCTGCCTGAACACTGCTCGGACACCTCAGGGAAGCTGCAGGTGGGTGCGGTGCCCTCACACAGGGGAGCATCCAGGCCCAGAGAGTAATTGAGCTGTTGCAGATGGCAGGCAGTGATGTCATCAGGTGTTAAATTCAGCATCCGTGCTGCACAGGTCCGTATGGGGGTGTGGTTACAGGTGTACTGCAAAAGTCAACAGGTGTATCAGAGCAACCAGGAGGGGAAGGGCTACCAGGGCCATGCCCAGATACCTTATACCCCAGGGGTCAAAGTTCTCACTCAGAGATGACAAGAGGTAGGTAAAATAAGGAGGAAGGGGAACAAATGAACCTCCCCTTCCCTGGGGGCTGCTCCCTGGGGGCAAAAATGTATCTTATTCCCTTCTGCACCCCTAGTGCCCAAAGCAGTGCGTGGCACAGAGTAGGGGTGGGAGAATTCCCACCAGCCCCTCACCATGTTGGCGATGGCAGAGGTGAACACTAGCAGGACTGAAAAAATGCCAACTGCAGTGCTGTGTGCCCGCGAGCGCACGATGCTGCGGGACAGACGTTGTAGGGCCTTAGGAAACAGCTGCAGGCAGCAAGAGACGAGAGTTGGAGGTTGTGTCAACCAAGGAGGAAGGCCAGCCGGGAACGGGGCCCTTGTCCTCCCTCTCCCCACAGGACCCCTTCCCACCACCAGCCCAGCCTGTCCTCCCCCAATGCCCCAAAGTGCCTCTACATACAGAACCACAGGAGTACACGGCACAGGTCAGCACAGTGACGAGCAACAGCAGGAAGATGCCAGCATAGATCCCAAGCATCAGGGTGGAGCTGGAGCAGAACAGGGCCAGGGAAAAAACACTTAATTCCAGAAGATTTGAGCATCCTTAACCCACCCCCCGGAACAGGCAGGGCTGCAGGCTTCCGGGACCATGGGCTTGCACAGATGTTAGAAGAGAGGAGCTGAGTGGGAAAGGGAAGGGGTCTCACTGTGGGAAGATGAGGAGCTGGATGAAGCAGATGAAACAGAAGACCAACAGGGCACAGGCGACATAGGCTCCAAAGCGGGGATCCACCTTCTGTGAGTACTGAGGGAGAGGAGGCTGAGCTGGGTGCTGGGCCTTGCCCCGGGGGAGGCAGGGACAGCAAGGGCAGAGCATTGCCAGATTCCTCAATGGGGAGAAGCAATTGGCCCAACTGATGTGAATCCTCAGCCTGCTCTGTGGTCACCTCCTTATTTCTCAGAAACATCTACTCCCTCACCTGTGTTCAGCCTTCCCTGCCTCCCTCCAGCCCACCCTTCTGCCCTTGTAACCCCCAAACCTTCTTCTCTAGATCCTCTCTCTGGAAGGTGAGTAGGAACCGGCGCACATGGTCCTTGCGCAGCTGATCGATGCTACGGGCATCAATGGCACGGCCCAGGAACTCATCCACTTCATCCTCGGGGTTTAGAGCATCCTGGGCACCCCGGCTGAGGGCAGGGAACATGGCTTCAACAGGTGCATGAGCATGGCATGTGAGAAGCAATGAGGAAGGAAAAGCATGGGCAGCACCCAAAGGAGGGAGGGAGAGCCAGGGTGCAGCTCATGCTCCCACACAACACATCTCAGGTCCAGGCAAGAGAGGGTCTTGACTCCTGACAACCCTATCTCAGGGTGCAAGTACCCCCCTTTGTCCCCTCCTCAATAAACTGACTTACTTGTCTTTGCTGGAATCATCGATGCCCTGGAGAAAGGGACAGCATGTGAGTGAGGCAGAGGGCCCACAGCCTTCACCCCTGCAATCCCTCACCCACCCCAACACTGTGCTGAGAGTCTCCTCCATATACTTTGAGGGATTTGGGACCCCTGGGATAAGACTGTCCCTCCTACCCGCACACCAGAAAGTATACATGGAAATGGCAGCCACAACAAGGAAAGAAAGGGACAGTGTCAGGGAGACAAGAAAATGAGCCCCAGGTCCCAGTGCTCAGGGCCCCTCACCATCTGGCGGAAAGCCTTGGAGTCCTTGGTCCGGGAGAAGGCGCGGTCAGGCACCCAACGTGGCATCAGCCCTTCCATGGAGTTGGCCCGTGTCCGCTGCAGCTTGGCCAGCATGGCCTTCTCTTCTTTCTATGTGGGCAGCACAGATATAGGCTCAGAGAAGGGGCCCCGAGGCCACTGCTTCTTCCTCCCCATCTGTCTCTCTCCCTACCCGCCTCTCCCCTGGGCCCTGACCCGTTTCTGGCTGGCGCCCAGGATGAGGAAGGTCTCAATGTGCTGCTCCTTGAGGTATGTGTTGCGCTCACCACCATGGCCTGGCTCCACCTCGTAGTCCCCGTTCAGGTACTGCAGTGTGGCCCGGGTGATGTGGATGCGGCTGTGTGAGGCCAGGGAGTCAGACCCTGGCTCTTCTACCTCACTCCCATCCCCCACTAACCAGCTCCCAACTCACCCAGCCCGGCCCCCTGCCTCCATGTGGTTGGCCAGGGTCACATCATTGGACCACACATCGAACTGCCATTTCCGCAGGCCAAGGACGCCGCAGTGCACACGCCCGCTGTGGATGCCCACGCGCATGTTCACATTCACACCTGTCACCTCACGTACCAGCCTGGGAGGATGCAGCTCCAGATCAGCTCCTGGCATTCTTCCCCTCCCCCAGCCCAAAGGCTAGGCCCTTTGTTCCCATTGGCACCCAGTGGGCAAGGACAGACCCAGATGCAGGAGGCAGGAGCACAGCCTTAGATGGACATTGGCGGAAGCTGAATGGGGCTCCAGGACAAATGTCTGAGGACTGTGTTTGTCAGTAGGGGCCCAGAGGCATCTTGTGGAACTGAGCTAAGAGGAGAAATTACTGCTCTGCCTCCAGCCTGCATGGCTGGTGTTTTCTCTAGCTCCAACCCCCACCAGTCCAGTTCCCCCTCCCCCACTAGGCTGTCTGGAGTCTTAAGAGTGCACATGAGTCTTTGCTTAGGCTAGAGAAAGATCTATTCCCTCCCCCAGTGACATACAGATCTCAAAGACAGAGAAACACCCAAAAGAGAGGAAAATTCCTGAGGATACATCAAATAGTAGGAATGATCTGGGGAACCCACAATTCTAGGAACGCTAGGATTAGGGCACTGCTTACGAGATGGCCTCGATCATATCCACCCCCATCTCCACACAGCAGTGGGCATGGTCAGCCCGGGCCTCTGGCAGCCCTGACACACAGTAGTAACAGTCCCCTAAGATCTTGATCCTCAAGCAGTGATTTTCCTGAAGGGAAACAGTTGGAGGAAAAAGTCACCTTTATTCTCATGCCTACCCAGCCTGCCTGGCTCAATACCCTCACTGCAGACTCCATCTGCCCCACACCCCTAGCTGTTGCCAGTAAAGCTATGCTCTTACCACGGTCAGCTGCCCCCAAACCCCAGCACCCTCACCGCAGCCAGCTTGTCAAACCGGGCAAAGAGCTCATTCAGGGTCATGACCAGCTCCTGTGCAGTGCACTGGGATGCCAGGCTGGTGAAGCCTTCAATGTCCGCAAACAGGATGCTGAAGATGACAACAAAGGGTGGATCAGCACATAGCCCTCAAGGATTCACAGATCCCCTATCCCTCTTGGCTCTCTCTACCACCCTACCTGACATTGTCATGCTTCTGGATGTAGATCTTATGGAACATCATGTCTTCTTTTTTTGTGTTGATGGCTTCTTTCATCTCCATGGCAACATGCTGGGGCAACACCGACAGCAGCAGCCGCTCCTAGACCAGGGTTCCAGCAGGGCATCACTATCCTCTTGGCTTTACATTTCAATTCCTCCTGGTCCCTCCACATCACCAAAGCCCACTGGGACTTCTGTGGAGACCTGAGCTTCCCTTCTGGACTGTGTACTGATGTTCCTCCTTCAGAGCCCTCCATAGTTATACCTCCCAGCCCTCCCTGATCACTCCCCATTGAGCCCCCCAGATTGTCTACTCCCTCTCACCCCTTGGACAGGACAGAACCCCAGCTGTGATGCACAATCCAGAGGGAACCATTCACACTGTGTTCCATGAAGTTGGACAAAACTGCAGACCCAATTTATAAGTTAGCTGGGGGTAAGGTAGGGGAAGGCCTCATCAGGGAAAGCAACTCCCACCTGCTGCCGATTCTCATGCTGCAGGTGCAGCCGTGCCTGGATGTAACCACGGGTCTCCTGAAAGGCCTGGCGCTGAGACACCTCAGCTGGGTAGTGTGTGCAGATGCCAATGACATTGGTGCAGAGAAACAGCAGCACATTGGCGCCAAGCTGCAGGAATAGGGCAAAGGATAGGGGTGATCACCCCACATGCACACACATACACATACATGCACGCAACTTGCTATGCTCTCCATGGATGTGCCTTTTGGAAGGAAGCCAGAGTCCTATACCCTGAATGTCCCCCCAAGCTCTCCTTGCCCCACAATGTTACCCACAGGACTCTGTTACCCAGCCCTCTGCCTAGACCATGCCATGAATAGAAATGCAATTTTTTCACACCTTCTGGGAGCAGAGCACTAGCTAGGGCCAGGTAGGTCAATAGGCCAAACCCCAGCATCCTATGATCTCCTGCCCCACTAACCACCCAAACAAAAGGCAAATGTGGTTCTCCTTAAGGACAGCACCTGAGCTCTATATCCTCCTGTGAATGACTCAGGACAAGTCACCTGATCTCTCTGGGCTTATGTTTGCCCATCTGTAATCCAAAGGAAGGGGATAAGATTTCTAAATTCCTTCCCTGATCTAACTTAATAACTACTATTATTATTATTACTGTAGCCAGTTTGTTGTTGGCTGCCTACATGTGCCAGATTCTGTGGGTGCCTTCTATATATTGTCTAATATCTCCTCCCCTCCCCTCCTTTCCTTTCTTTTGGAGATAGAGTGTCACTGTCACTCTGGGTAGAGTGCCATGGCATCATCATAACTCACAGCAACTAAAACTCTTGGGCTCCAGGGATCCTCCTGCCTCAGCCTCCTGAGTAGCTGAGACTACAGGCACCCACCACAATGCCTGGCTAATTTTTCTATTTTTATTTTATTTTTATTTTTGTTTTTGGCCAGGGCTGGGTTTGAACCCGCCACCTCCAGCATATGGGGCCGGCGCCCTACTCCTTTGAGCCACAGGTACCATCCGAGTTTTCCTATTATTAGTAGAGACAGTGTCTCACTCTTGCTCAGGCTGGTCTCCAACTCCTGAGTTCAGGCAGTCTACCTGCCTCAGCCACCCAGAGTGAGGTTCCCAGATATCCATTACAGGTGTGAGCCACCATGCCAAGCCAGCTTAATATATTTTTTATTTCTTACAACTTAATGAATTAAGTAACAACATTCCATTTTAAAGGTGAGACTCAGGCAGAGAGAAACTAAGTAACCTTCCCAAGATCACAGAGCTGGCAGTGGCTGGTGAGAGACTTGAGTCCAGTACAATCAGACTCCAAAGCCTGTGTCCTAACACTGCTGTCTGGTATATTACAGTTTTCCAAGACTCCAACTCACTCCACTGATAAGCTCTTGAGGCCCAGCCTCCAGCCTAGGCTAGAAAGTCATCAATGTTACTGATGCAAAGACCCCCTGCCAACTGGGTCCCCCACACAAAGGAATAACTCTCCCATCCTTTGGCCCCATCAGGCCCTCCTAGGGCCCCACACTAGGGGTTTTCAGCCCCTAACCATCACCAGTGTTGGCCAGAAAGCAAGTCTAAAGAAAGCTGGCCTCAGTGTTTCTGGAAATTTGGGAGTTAACCTGACTCTAGAAGCTCTACCCCAAAGTTGGATGGGGCAGCTCTGGTTTGGGAAGAAAGGAAGCCAGAGGTTCTGGGCTCTGTCCTGAACCAGAACTAGTTCTGCATACTTAGGCAGGTTATTTAATCTTTGGAACCTTAGTTTCCTCTTGGGTAAAACTGAGGGGGAGTCTGGCTAACCCCTAGCCATGTCCAGCTGTGACCCTCTAGGATGGGCCTCTCAGCTTCCCTTCCCAGTCCAGTTCACTGCCCCAGGACCGACTAGGCTGAGCTTCCCCTCCCAATAGCAAGGGTGAAGAGGGGGGCACACTATCTCCCCTGGGGGTTTCTAAGAATAGCCCCCAGTGGGGGAGAAGAAAAGGGGGGCAAACCAGGCAACTTCCCTTCCTGGCCCCAGGAGCCCAAGAGGAAAATGTGAGTCACAGTGGAGGGAAGGGGAAGGGGGATGAAAGACTGAAATAACTTTGTGTACACACATCCCTATCTGTGAGAAAAAATGGATGCCAGGGGACCATAGGAGACACCAAGCTGGGCCGGGGTCACTAAGTGACACCGCTTGGCGTGTTCCAATGAGTGGGCTGGTGGAGAATGAAGACTCCTTCCTAAGAGCATGGGCAGGGCTGATCTAGGAAGAGCCTGCCCAAGGAGGCTGCAAAGAAGGCCACAAGCCCCCACCCTATTCAGATACCCATAAGCACAGCCTTGGCCTATAATAGTGGAATGGTGGCCGCAGTGACTTTCTCCACCACCCCAAGAATGTGCCTTCAAAGACCAAATGGGTGAGGCTGTAGCCAGGCAGGAGGCAGGAGGCTGGCACTCCCTGGGGCTGTGCACACCGAATCAGGCACTGGGCTTGGCTCTGGGCACTGTGTCAGCTGAGGGCAGGGAAGAGATGCCCACCTACCCCCAGCCAGCCAGACAGAAAGGGAAAGGGGAGGCACAACCCCTGAGCTCCTTCTCTCCCAGGACAGTCCAGCCCCAAAGTTCAGCCCGGCAGCCAACCTGGAAAAGCAGCTTATGCGCTAGCAAGGGCAGGCCCTGGCTCTTTAAGAGGCCTGACAGTGCCTTGTGGGCACGTGCTCCACAAATAAATGGGCTATAAAGTTACTTTTAAAAAGGTACGCTGTGTACCTGTTCCGGACCTCAGGCTGGGCGGGGAAGGGCATCATGCCAGAGCACCCAGCTTTTCATCCTGGGAGCCCCAGGCAACTTCCTCTCGGTGGTTGGAGATAGAGTGGGTTACAGGACACAAGCCCTTGGCAAGGCAAAAGCTAGTCCCTCAAACCTTGAGCAAGATAGGACAGCACTCTCCAAAGAAGGGTGCCAATGGAGGGCTCATGAGGTGCACTGATTGTGGGACCTGAGGTGTGCTGACTGCTGCACCTGTGGGACCAGCCCAGGAAGACATCCTGGTCTTAGCTCCCCGGGGGAGGAGAGGTCTTAGCCTCCCGGCCAGGGGGAGGAGAGGACATGAGATGGCAGACCACATCAACTCAAGGGACCTCTCAGAAGCCCTCTGCTGGGTACCATGCCCTACAGCACTCCCCACACCTCCCCACCCCAGATGAGAACACCGCCCTGTTGTTCCAGGGGGTTCCATGCCACTTTGGGAAAGAGTGGAACCCTCACAGCAATATCATGAGGTAGACAGTACAGACTGGGAAACTACGGCTGGGAAAGGCGAAGCTAGTGATCAAAGATGCCACAGATAAGAATGCAGCCCATTGGACAGCCAGGTCTGCCTGCAGCCATGCCCTTATTTCTCACTCCACCCCTCACTGTCGGCCCCACCTCACACACTCAGAACCCAGAGGCAGCAGCTGGAATGGGCAGACAACCCCAAGGCAAAGCTGCTAGGGCCCTGGTGCCTAGACGGGGAAGGCAGCATGCTAATGGTCGTCTCTTCCATAGGCCAACCTCATTCAAACCACTCCCAGCCCAAGGGAGAGCCAGCCCCAGCTCTTCACCTTCCCTGTCCTCTCAGAAATGACCTTGGTCCAGAAGAGATGGAGTCCTCCCTCACTTACTCCAACCAAAACCTGCTCCATCCCCCCAGATCATCATCTAGAGCTGCTCTTCAGGGATGATACTAGGGCCTGAGTCTTGGGTGTCACCTTAGGGACAGAGGTGCCCAGGACTGGACACAGCCTATACTGCTTCTCTGCATTACCTGACCATGGGGTAAACACCACAACCCTCCAGCCCTCTACAAACTGCAAGCTCAGGCCACAGAGCTGCAGACCGTGCCCAAAGTGATAGAGTACAGACTTGGGTCCTGGAGCAGTCCCTCTTGTCAGCAGTGCCCTCTGCTCCAGGTCCTAACTGGAGAAGGCCCCTGAAACCTGGCCTCCCATTTCTTGTTCCTCCTGGCAGGTGTAGCCTGACATCCCAGCGCCCAGAGTCCACTCTCCAAGCCCCTTCTCCATCTCAGCCTGTTGCTCTTCCACCTCACTGACCACCCACCTGCTTCCAGAGGAAGGCATCACCCCGGTTCAGTTGCCAGGCCAAGATCAAATGCAGGGTGGAGAGGCCCAGCCCGCTGAGGACGGCAGCCCGCATACGGATGGGCAGGAGCGTGTAGGTGATGTAGACGAAGAACACAGGGCACCAGAGGCCTGCAGAAGGACTGTGCGGGTTGGCTGCCAGGGCGCCCCCGACCTGTACAGCCGCCAGGATGCCCAGCACCACGTAGCTCACCACCCACATGGAGTCCTGGCGGAAGCTATGTCGGTTACACACCACCATGAGCGCCACGAAGAGGGCAGCGGCGCAAGCCAGCAGGGCCACGTAGGCAGGCTGTGGGCGGGCGGGTGCCGCGTGGAAGGCCAGCAGCACGGCCGTGAGCAGCACCAGCACCGCCATCAGCAGCGTCAGGCTGCTCTGGTTCATCTGGAAGAAGTACCGCTGGTACAGGCGCTCCAGCTTGGCCGAGCGGAACTGCTTTGAGCGGAATACCTGCACCAGGCGGCGCCAGCACGATCGGCCACACCTGGGCACAGCGTCGGGTGCCACCTCCGCCGTCCCCACCACCGTTGTCACCTCAGTGTCCTCAAAGCCCAGGGCCACTGCCCGCAGCCCCAGATCCATGCCCTTGCCTGTGCCGCCCCTCCGGATGAAGGCTTCATCCTGCCAGGGGCACCGAGCGGGAGCCGCAGGGGAGGGGCTGGGCGGCTCAGCTGCATCACGGAGGCAGCTCATATACCGCGGCGTGCAGAAGCCACCAGCCCGAGTCCCACGGCGCCGCGGGCGCTTCTGCCCATTGCGTTCACCCCAGGCCGTTTTCCGTTCATCCACTTTGGGGACCAGGAGGCCACTAAACCACGACATGCTGCATAGAGAAAAGGAATGAGATGCTATTTATTAATTACCAGCATCACAGCCACTGCCACCACTTCCACCACTTCCAATGGAAGTAGCTCATTACCTGAGCACTTCCACTGCCAAGGTAGGCTTGGTACACGTCATCCTCATCAAGTTACTCTGAGGTAGGCAATGCATCCCCATTCAACAGGTGAGAGAACCAGGACTTAGGGAGGTGAAGAAACTTGTCCAAGATCTAGCACCTACCTCAGTGTGAAAACCAAGATTCTAACCCGTATCTCTCTGACCCAAAGCCAGTACACTTGAAAATTCACCTCTTCCCTAAGAAGTACATATTTCTTGGTGGTCACAAACTGGAGTGTCTATGTCACCGAGTGAAGCAGCTTGTGGTTCAGGAGAACCAAGACTTCACACCCAGAGCACAGGGCAGGCACTGCCTAGCACCACTACAATGATGCCAGTGGGTCCCACTGGGGCCTGATCTTCTGATTTTTTTCAACAGATGCTGAAGAAAAACTGGATTTTAATGCAACATCAATTTTTAAATGTTGGCAACTAATTCACATTTTTTAACACTGCAAGCCAAACAAATCACATCTATGGAATGAGTTCTGCCTGTGAGCTGCCAATCGGTGACCTCTGTACAAAAGGGAATTTCTTTCCACACCCTGCCTCATCACACTCACACACAATGCACATTTTACCAAGCTAAATTCATCTTCTCCCTCAGATCACAGCTTAATATAACTTCCTCAGGGAAGATTCCCCAACTCCCAAACCCAGATGAAGTTTGGGTCCCATTTACCATCTGAACAGTTCCTCCATAGGACTGATGGCAATTATAATTAAGTCATTCCTTGTTTAATGTGTGCCTCAACCCCTCTGGCTATAAGCTTTGTGAGGGCACGGATTATACCTACTTTGTTCAGCACTTTATTCCCAGTGCCAAGTACTGGGTATGGCTCAGTAGGGACTCAATAAACATATGTTGAAAAGTCAGAGAAAGAGCAAGTACAAGGGCCTTGGCATAGAGCAGCTAATGTGGAACAATGGCTAATATTGCTAACCTTAGCGAATATTGCTAAGGTTCTTCACCTTTTTCACTGCACCCCAGTCATGAGCCTCTTGCTGTTTCCTACCATTCCCAGCACAGGTCAGCCAAGAACAGCCAGACCTGATGTCTGCTGTTCTCTCTGAACAGAGCTCCTCCAGATCACAGCCCAAATGTCCTCTTATCTGCAAGGCTTTCCCTGACCACCCTATTAAAATAGTAACCTCCTTTCCTGGGCCTCCCTATCTCTCTTCCTAGCTTAACACTTTCTTTTTCTCCACAGCTCTCACCCGCAAGGACCGTTCTATATATTTTCCTTATTTGTTCATTGTCTTTCTCTTGAACTAGAACGTTAATTTTACAAAGGCAAGAATTTTGGCCTGGTTTACTAACTGTTATATTTACAACACTTAGTAGGATCTAAATAAATGTCCCTTGAGTGGATGGATGGATGGATGGATGGATGGATGGATAGGTGGATTACACTCCTATGTGCTTTCTCTATGTTTATAAACAAAAAGACAAAAACAAAATCTGGGGTCCAAGGCAGTTTTACATGGCTAGCCCAAGTTACAGAGATCATGTGTAGCAAAATCAGTCCCAGATCCCAGGTTTTCTGGAAGAAGTATCTTGAACAGGGCTGGAGGACTTCATGGAGATACTTTTATTTATTTATTTATTTATTTATTTGGCGGGGGCTGGGTTTGAACCCGCTACCTCCAGCACATGGGGCCAGCGCCCCACTCCTTTGAGCCACAGGCACCACCCATGACAATACTTTTAATGTACTCCTGGCTGAGCCAGGTCAGGAGGAGATGAAGACGAAAGCACCATCATCCACAGATGCCTATGCTCCCACCAAGGCCATACTCCTCCATGCCCACAGGGCACCCTGAGGGAGCCCCCTGTACTTAAACCTGCCAAACCTGCAGCACTGACATTTGTACTCACTAGGGGACAAGATGGGAAAATATCCAGCACTTGCCCCAGGTGGCCAAAGAACCAGATGCTCAGAGCCAGATGAGCAGCACTTAAGCTGACATCCAGGGACCCACACAGCAGAAGGCAGAATGGGGATTTCTCTGTGTGCTCCCAAGCCCCCATTCATGGGACACCCGCATCACTTCTATAACCTACAGAACAGCATGCACTTCAACCTCTTAACATCACCATCTGGAATATAAGATTTTTGGTCAGCCTCGTATTTGAAAAACACCAAAGAAAGCTTGGCTCTTCAAAATACTTCACTAGAAGCATGATCTTTGGTGTGAGATCAGGCTTCAAACCTTAGCATGATTATTTGCTAGCTGCCCAGCTTTTAACAGGTTATTTAACCTCCCTGTGTCAGTTTCTTCATCTGCAAAATGGGGAATAAAAATAGTCTTCAGGAAAGACTCTAATAACATCTGTCATGAAGGTCATACTTGATAAATATCAGTTCTCCCCCCACCATAACACTTGAACCCAAACCTCTGCCAATGTCCAAGAAATAGAAAAATTAAAAAGTCATGAGCAAGAACATGAATTTCTCCCACCAGTCAGATGCCTGGTTTTATCAGTGCTTGTGTCCTCAGCTCTCAGTCCCCAGAGCTGCTGGTGACAGAGCCCAGAGCGAGCAGGTTTCCAATCACCACCAACCCCCACCCCTCTTAGCCCAGTGACATTTTGCTTTAGCTATCTCCCATTCACCAGTCCCCTGCTTTATTCTTAACTCTCCCCCGGCACCCCACCCCAGAAACAGACACACATACACACACACACACACACACACACAAACACCCCAGACTACCACTGCCCCAGACCTCTGTCCCCTAAGGACCTATTTTTGGCCATGCTCCCAGCTCCCTGGAAGCACATCCTAGCATCTGGCTCATACCCACAGAGGAAGGGGGTCCAGGAGAACCCATGACCCTCCCAAGAACACTCTGACTCCCCTGGGGATAGCTACAGAGCTCTGTAATTCTCCAACCAACTGCAACTATCCTGCCCTGGGTTGTATTCCAAGCACTGCCCATCCTGGAGAATTTGCCAGGCTCCCAACACTCCTGGCAACCCATGCCAGACTAGTATAGCAGGGAATAGGGAAGGGCACTCTTCCAAACCACAAAACTTCTCTATATGGTCCTCCAACTATCACTACAACCACCTCCCTCTTCCCCAGAGTCAGGCTCTTAAGCTTTGAGCCTCTGACCTCCTCCTCCCCCTGAGTCCTGGTCCCTTTGCTCTCTCTCTCTCTCACAGATCTGGTGCTCCAAGCACCACTGGCTCCCACGGCCAGAGCCATGTCCCACTCAGCTTGGAAGTCTAAGGCCCTGTGCTACCCAGACCTCAAGTCCTTCACAAAGCCTGATCCTTCAGCCCAAAACCAGAGTCTGGAGCAGGCCAAGGTCCGGCCCTAACGATGGTTCTGCCCACTGCTTTGCCAAACCCTCTTCGTGGTCACCTCCTGTCCATCCAGTCCCCTGGGCCCATCTGCCCCTGTCCTCCTTGGCAAAAGGAGGCTCCTGGCGATTCAAAATGACTTCAGAAAGTTCATAGCTAAAGGAACTGCCCGGGCGGGGCCCCAACAGTGCCAGCGCCACCCACCATACTGGGACGTGGGCCTCAATGCCTCAATTCCAGGCCTTTCCAGATGTAGAGGAGCCTCTCCAGGGCCTGTACCTGTAGGTTCAGCGCCTGCTGCTTTCTCTTCCCTTCCCCAGTCCCCATTCTCCCTAAACATTACAGAGGACTCCCAAGTCCACCCCAACCATAAGACCCCCACCAGGTCCCTCCAGCTCACATTGGCACTCTGGGAGGGTGAGAATCCCACTGCCAGATTTCACCTCTAGCTTTCTAGTCAGGCCCCTGAACCTGACCCTCTGCCATCCTGCAGCACGCCTTGGGGCAGGGGGGTGCGAACACCACCCCTTCCGTTCCTCAGGTTTAGATGAGGGGAGGGCCGCTCCCGCAGACACAGTGTATCCTTCCCTCTGCCCAGGCTGCCTCCCTCGCCCCTTAATACGATTACACCGTACCCCAAACTCAGAGACTCGGGAGGGTCACCCCACAACCCCGCTGCAAACCCTCAGGCCAGCCCCTCCCCCAGGACGCGCCTTTCCCCCTCCTCCGGGCAAGCCTGGAACTGGCGTGCAACGGAGGAAGGGAAGCATGCGGCCAGCGCCCGGACCCAGGAGTCCTTGATCCCATCTCCTCCACGACTTTCCTTGGCCAACCTCAACTGCCTCAGGCTCCCCCCAAGCACGGTCAAGGCTACCCATTCCAGGCTCCGGCGCCCCCATCAAAAACTCGGCGGGAGCCGCGCCGGTGTGTCCCGGCCCCGCAGAGCCCGGAGCGCCCCGCGCAGCCACTTCCCTCAACACTCCTGCCCGCGCCTCACCTGCCGGCCCGGGTCGGCACCTCCCCCGGGCCCCCGCCCCGCCGCCCCCGCGGGCTCCGGCCGGCCGGCCGGCCGTCCCGCGGTCCTTCTCCGTGCCCGCGCGTCCCGGCTGTCCCGCCCGCCGCCCAGCCGTCCGTCCGGCCCTCGCCCCCTCCCTTGTTGTCCAGCGCAGCCGCCCTCTACCCCGGATCCAGAAGTCCCCTCCCCGCCGGCTCCCGGACTCCCCGCCTTAAAGGCACAAGCTCCTTTTGTCTGGGCACCCCTCCCCCTCCCCAGCCGCGGGGGCAGAGTTGCCCACTCGGTTCCGAGGAACTGGGGAGGGTGGAGGAGACCGAAGAATGGCACCCCTCCCTCCACACGCCCCCTCCTCTCCTCCGGCCGCGTCCTCCCCCAGTCTTGGGAAGACAAGCGGCTACTGTTCTGGGATCCAGACCCCGCGGGGAGGAGACCGAGCCGTCCTCTCCCCCTTCCCTTCACCCCCAGGCCGCATCCTCCAGCATTCCCTTCCCACCACAGCCTGGGGGTCCCCAGGGGTGCCGCAAGCCCACCCCTCACTGCGATTATTCCCCCGCCGCACCCACTGAGGGTCGGCTTCCTTCCTGTCGGGGTCCCCCGGGACTGAGCCGGCGCCCGGCAGCGCCCACTCCTCACCCTTCCTTTCCCCCCAGCCCCAGCCCCCACCCTGCCATTCCCGCCCTGCCTGCCACGGCCCCGCTCCCTCCCGCGGGAACTCAGTTTAATAATTAATTAAGATTTCATTCCACAAGGCGCCAGGTGTGTGCGGCCTGCTTGCCCACACACCACTTCTTCCTCTTCCCCCCACCCTCTGGGGCACCGGCCCCGACTCGAACCTGCTGCACCCAGAGCCCAGCAGGAGGACCTAGGGAAAGGGCATTCTCCCAGCTGCCCGCCGGCCCCACTCTCTCAGGGGAGCCCCTCCCGCGCACCTGCCGACTGGTCGAGTCCCTCCCCTAGCACCTTTTACCCAAAGGGTTGTGCTTCTCTGCTGGGGGTGGGAGGGATGCTGCTGGAGTGCATTGCTAGATACCCTCGCGCCCACAAACTCTTTGGGACTTTTATTTATTTCCAGCAGGAAGCAGCTGCCTGAGTTACCTGAGAGATGGGAAAATCATGAGAAAGCTGCCTTAACCCTTTGAAGATTAGAATAATGGTGGAACTAGAAACGAGATGAGGGTCGATTCCCAAGATGTAGATGAGTATCACTCTGGAGGAGGTGCTACTCCAGAGCTGAGAGGAGGACAGCCTGCCCGCTTCCCTTTGAGGCCTCCTCCCCATCCCCTCACCCAGCCCTGTAGCTTCTCCTTCCTCAACCAAGACCCCATAACCTGGCCATCTGAAGCTGCTTCCTCCTCAGTCACAGCTCTCCCCCTACAGCCCTGTGCTTGAAGGCCCAACTCTTTCCACTCCAAGTCCCCACTGGGGTTCCTGAGCCCAGGACAGAGCTTGAGGCAAAGAAAAGATGGGAAGAGATGAACCCAGATTCCATCACTTCTTAGTCACTTACAACTGCAAACTCTATTCCTTTGGCACATGGTCACTTATCCTTTCCAAGCTTCATCTATAAAACAGGAATAAAACCATCTGCCTTGCCTTCCTTATAGGATTTTCAGCATCAGATAGGGAAATGTTGTTTATAATGTTTGGACATGGGAAAGTGATCATTTATTCTGTCATGGATAGTTCTCAGTTGTACAGGGCTGGCCTGTAATTTGACCTTTGGGGCCTCTTTGCCTGACTTCTCTCTTCAAGCAGCTAGTGTTCTCACCACTATCAGAATTTCCTCTCCAACCTGTAACAGGCATATCTACCATTTATTCTTGGAATAATGTGTTTATGGGCCATATAGGGAAAAAGTAAAAGACAATTGAGATAAAGAAATGTGTGCATTATCAAGTGAAATTTTATATTTTGGAATGGAAGGCTTTGTCCTTCATTTTATTTTGGAATGAAAAAAAAAATCTGCATACCAACCAAGTAAGCTGGAGAAATACGCTAGGGTTCTTTCTCAGGGCACTTTAATTCACATTGTTTGCCTCTACCCTAGTGTGTGCCCCCCACCCCCACTCCCACTCCCAACTCCATTTTCAATTCCTGGAGGGCAGGGCAGTCCTTCTTTGATCCCCACTATCAAATCTATTTTTATCACTACAGAACACTTGGATCTCAAAAATGATTCTAGTTCCTCATTTTATAGATAGAAACACAAACTAGTGCTACGCACATGGGAAATACTGAATTTTTTAAATTTGTAGGATATTAGAGCATGAAGGGGTCTTAAAGATGATCTAATTCTGCTCTTATACTTTTAGCAATTATAATAGCAAGCAAGCATTTATTCAGCTTTTACTATGTGCTGAGCATAATAAGCTCATGACATAAAATAACTCATTTTATCCTCATAACAACTTCCTGATGCTATCATTATTATTATTATTTCTTTTTTTTTGAGACAGAGTCGCACTATGTTGCCCTTGGTAGAGTGCCATGGTGTCACAGCTCATAGCAACCTCCAACTCATGGGCTTAAGCAATTCTCTTGCCTCAGCCTCCCAAGTAGCTGGGACTACAGGCACCCATCACAATGCCTGGCTATTTTTTGTTGCAGTTGTTGTTTTAGCAGGCGCAGGCCAGGTTCGAACCCACCAGCCTCGGTGTATGTGGCTGGTGCTGTAACCACTGTGCTATGGCGCCAAACCCCTGATGCCATTATTATCATCCCTACTTAAGAGAAGAAATAAGACAAAGAGAGGTTCAATAACTTCTCCAAGGTCAGTAAGTAATTAAATAGATCCAGATTATGAACCCTTTCAGTCTAGCTTCTGGGTCTGTGTTCGTAAGTGCTATCCCAGTTACAGAGAAGCAAGACCCTGAAATTTGAGGTGACTTATGCTCACACAGCAGGTCGGTAACAGAAGCAGGACCAGAACAAGTTATTGCTCCTTCCACTCTTCCTTACTTTGATTATGTCTGCATATCACAGACATGAACTGTGCCAGTCCTTTCCCGATGTTTCCTCAGAAGCACAGACACTCTTCTGCTGGTGAGGTAGGTTTTGCTTCCATTTGACTCTGGGGAGTACATTGGTGGGCAGGGGCAGTGGGCCCTTACCCTCTAGCTTCCATGACCCCAAAAGTATGAGAACTGCTGCCATTGACCAACTGCAAAGGGTCAGGGAATCCTTAGACCAGCAGGATGGTAGACTCTTCCATGACAGAAGATTGCCCATTTCAGGCATGATTTAGTCAAATTATGTCTCTAAAGTACACCAAAGCTGTTTAAAAGGGTTTGTAGGGGAGTGGCTTTTGGTAGGTAATAGGGAGCCTCGAAGAGAGTAGTGCTGAGACCTTGTCCCACTTGAAGAAATGGTACCCATAGCAGAACATGATGAAGTATCAATTTATTGAAGTAACTCAATGCATAATTTTGTGCTACATCAGATCTAACAGAGTTAAGAACACTAGACACCAACAGTTTAAAAAAAAAAAAAGAAAACACCTTAAAATGGAGAAAATTCTATCAATTTTTTTCTTTGAGCTGAGGCAAGATGGTTATTCAATTTTCTTTTTTTTTTTCTTTTTGCAGTTTTTGGCCAGGGCTGGGTTTGAACCCACCACCTCTGGCATATGGGGCTGGCACCCTACTCCTTTGAGCCACAGGTGCCACCCATGGTTATTCAATTTTCATGGCACAGCATGTTGATCCAGTTTGTGGCACACTAGCCCTGCTGAGCCTAGTATGAGAACACTGCAGTAAGTAAATTATTCAGAAAGGACCTCCTTATCCCAGAGTGGGAAATAAATAGCAAATTGAGGATTATCTGGAAAGTTTTAACCCTGACAAAGAGAAGAAAAAGGGAGAGAGGCAGTCAGCAGGCACTGTCTCTATTTCTCCCAAGCCTGGATTGTTCTCAATAAACTTCTTTTTATAAGATAGATCACAGTCACAAGAGTGGTGTATTCTCAACCTCTCATTGTCAGGAAGATGAAATTCCTACAAAGAGAGTGTATTATGTAAGTTCCATACAGTGGAACTATAAGTGTATCTAGACAACACTATAAATAAACAATATTAGCCAGGCACAGTGGCTTATGCCTGTAAGCCCAGTAATTTGGGAGGTCCAGGTGGGAGGATTGCTTGAGGCCAGGAGTTTGGGATCTGCCTGAGCAAATAAAGTCCCTATCTCTACAGAAAATACAAAAATTAGGGGTGGTGGTGTGTGCCTATAGTCCTAGCTACTTGGGAGGCTGAGGCAAGAGGTTCACTTGAGCACAGAAGTTTAAGGTTGCAGTGAGCTATGATGACACCATACACTCTACCCTGGGCAATAAAGTAAGATTCTGTCTCTTAAAAAAAGGAAATACATAGATATAGATGATAGATAGATAGATAGATATAGATATAAATACACATATGTGTATACAATAAAAATAAATATACATATTTTTAACACCCTATAATTAATGAATAGGCTAAGCACCCTAACCTTCCCTGAGTTTTTTTGATAGCAGCTAAGTTAGCCTCTGCCTACACCATTTTGCCAAGCAAGGACTTCTTTTATAGTGCAAATAACCATTCCCTAACATTCGGGTCTTAAAGATCAGATTTCTGCACATTTTGTTTTCAGAAAGTAAGAAAGATACATAAAAACAATCTACATTCATTCAGTCCAGCAAATATGCCCTGGCTGTTTCACTACTCCTGCTATGGTTACTGCTGCCATGGCACCATCCCAGAGGCTCACAAGTTCCTCTGGGTCCCAAGGTTGAAATGGGCCTTGACCAACTCCAGTTCCAGAACCACTACTACCCATGAGAATGGAATGATCAACTATCAACTCTATCAACTCCTTCCCCATCCCCTTAGATTCTCATCATTATTCATTCATCCCACAAATATTTTTTGAGTGCCTACTATGTGTTAGGCACCATTCTGTTAATAGATGCTTCTGGGGATACAATCATTGAACTTAACGGCCAGGGTCCCTATTCTCATGAAGCTTGCCTTCCATTAGGAGAGGACATTAAATAAATGAATAGATCAGAAGATAGTTGATGGGGCGGAGCCTGTGGCTTAAAGGAGTAGTGGGCCGGCCCATATACAGGAGGTAGTGGGTTCAAACCTACCTCCCGCCGAAAACTGTAAAAAAAAAAAAAAAAAGAAGAAGATAGTTGATGAAGATGAGTCTGGTACACACATACATACACACATATGGAACTGGAAATGGATAGGAAGCGGCTGGGGGAGAAACCTATGTTGGGCCATCCAGAAAGGTTTCTCTAAGGAAGTGACATTTACATAGGGACCTGAATGACAAGGAGTCAGCCATGCAAAGAATCTAGGTAAAGAGCATTCCAAGCAGAGGGAACAGCTAATTCAAAAGCCCTAAGGCAATAGCAAGCTCACTGTGCTTAAGAAACAGAAAGAACATCTGGAGGAAGAAAGTACAAGATGAGGTCAGGGAGGGAGGCATGCCCTAGCTAGTGCAGAAGCTCACAGGCCAGGGGAAGGAGTTTGGATTTCATTCAAAGTATAATGAGAAGCCTTTGGAAGGTGTTAAGCTCAGAAGTAGAATAAGCTGGTTTATGGTTTTAAAAGATCATGCTGGCTGCCAGGTAGAGAATAAATTGTGGGATCAAGGGATGCAAGGGAAACCACTTAGGAAGCTATTATAGAGATCCAGGTGGAAAGAACAGTGGCTTGGACACGGGTTGTAATCGTGGGCTGTAGAGAAGAAGAAGGATTCAGAGTTGGCATACCCTGATGGCCTGCCTTGGTTCTCTCTGGATGGTTTATCCATATCAAATAATTACTGACAAATTACTGACAAATATTTTCTGAGCACCAACTATATGTCAGGCACTGTGCTAGCACTGCAAGTTACAGAGGAGACATACACCTGCCCTACTGCCATAGCTCTAGTTTGGGGAAGCTACTCCCATCCCAATCCCATACCATTTGCAAGGCCAGAGGCACACCCCTCACTCCACCTTCACTCCCACCCCTGCACTCCAGTGCTGAGCTGGGGTTGATGGGGTGGGGGGTGAGTGTTTACAGCTGGAGAATTGATGCCATAAAAGGAAGAGTCCAAAGTCCTTTGCAGAGCAAAGACCAGGGGAACCCAAAGCTCTCAGAGTGAGGAGAGGGTGCAACCAGGGCCACAAGGAAAAGAGAATCCTCTTGGTGCTCACACTACTGATAGTTCTTCTCTGGGTGCCCAGAGCCCAGTCAAACCAGACTTCCTCAGTCTTCTCCACCACCCGGTACCAATTCCCCCAGCCCCCTGGTAAAAGAAATTTCTGAGTCTCTTGTGCCCTCTGGTGGCATATTCCTGGGACTGCGGCCTGTAGTTAGTTTTCCTGGCTAGATTTAAGTCTAGACTACTCGTAATCTCCTCTTCTCTGGCTCACAAGCTCCTAGGGGCAGTATAGGAAGGGCTGGGACTGCCCCTGGTTTCTGAACATTTAAGGCATAAACTAGCCCTCCATCTAGTCTGCACGCCATTCCAGATTCATCTCTTGTTTATAGGTTGAATAAATCGTATTTGAGCACCCACTGTGAGCTGATCCCCCTCACCAACCGTCACCAACGTGTGTGTAGCTGACCCAGGCTCAGATGATTGGTCCAAAAGCTTTTGTCTGAAGCTGGGGTTGTGAAGAAGTGAGGGTAGTTTAGAACTCACTCTGTTGCCAGCAGTGGTGGCAGGAGCCACCAAACCTGACTCTCCTGTCATTCCTGCTGCCTAATCTGCTTTTGTTCTGCCTGGTTTTTAAACTTGGTACTCTGGCTTTTCCATCAATTCTGTGAGCAATTTATTCACTATCCTTCCAACAGATGTCTTTCTGTTCACATTATTTGGGGGTCTGTTTCTATTATTTGCAGCCAAAAAGATGACTGGTACATTGGACAGTTCATCAAACCTCTCTGAGCCTTAGTTTCTTCCTCAGTAGAAAAGGGATGCTAACAATGACTTCCACAAGCAAGGCTATTTTTATTAAATGAGCATATGCCACTGCATAACAAATTACCACACATGTAGCAGCTTAAAACAACTCACGTTTATTATTTTGTTGTTTCTGTCCACAGGAGTCTGGGCATGGCTTGGCCAAGTCCTCTGCTACAAGCAAGGTGTTAGCTGGGGCCTCAGTCTCATCTGCTGCTGGGATAAGGAAGGATTCCATTCTAAGTTTGCACAGCTGTTGACAGACAGGATTCAGTTCCCTGCAGGCTGCTGGTCTGAGGGCCACAGCTCCTTTCCACTTGGGCTCCCACATGGCAGTGTGTCTGTATCAGAGCGAGAAAGGGAAGAGACTGCTAGCAAACAGAAGTCACCATCTCTTGTAGCCTAATCACAGACATGCCATCCCGTCACTTTTGGTGTGTCACTTAGAGGCCAGTCCACAATGAAGAGGAACGGATTACCCAAAGGCACAAACACCAGGAGATGGAGATCACTTGTGGCTATCTTGGGTCTGCCTGCCACACAATGAGGCAGCTGTTAGTCATCCTTCAAGGCCTCATTCAGAAATCCCACTTCCTTCTTGAGGGCTTTTAAGTTTCTCCTCCACCCAAACCCATCAAATTTAACCCCTCTTACAAATGGAGAAATTTCAAGTTGTACTGGGTATTAGATGAAACCATCTTTTAATTGTGTTAGGAAAGAAAATGTTATTTTGGCACTGTACAAAAATGGGATTTTTCCCCTTCAGTTTTAACATTTATTTATTTATTTTAATTGACAAATAAATGTCATGTATATTTATCATGTACAACATGTTATTTTTTAATTAATTTATTTATTTTTTAGAAACAGGGTCTTGCTCTGTGGCCATGCTAGAGTGCAATGGCATGATCATAGCTCACCGTAAACTCAAATTCCTGCCAGGAGAATTCTCCTCCAGAGTAGCTTAGACTATAAGCACATGTCACCACCCCGGCTGATTTTTTTTTTTTGTGGTAGAGATGGGGGTCTCACTGTGTTGTCTAGGCTGTTCTCAAACTACTGGCCTCAACGGATCCTCCCATCTCCACCTCCCAAAGTGCTAGGATTACAGGCTTGAGCCACTGTACCCAGCTTCTATTAGCAATCTTTTTTTTTTTGAGACAGAGTCTTACTATGTCACCCTGGGTAGAGTGCTATAGTGTCACAGCTCACAGCAACCTCAAACTCTTGAGCTTAAGCGAATCTCTTGCCTCAGCCTTCCTGGTAGCTGGAACTACAGGTGCCCATCACAATGGTCAGCTATTTTTTTAGTTGTGGTTGTCATTATTGTTTGGCAGGCCCAGCTGGGTTCAAACCCGCCTGCTTTGGTGTATGCGACCAGCACCCTAGTTGCTGAGCTACAGGCACCGAGCCCCTATTAGCAATTTTTAAGAATAAATACTTGTTATTAATGATAGGCACCAGGATGTATAATAGATCTCTTGAATTTATTCCCCTTCTCTAACTGAAGTTTTTTATCTTTTGACCAACCTCACCCCAATCCTCACACTCCCAGCCTCTGGTAACCACCATTCTACTTTGTTTCTACGAGTTCAACTTTTTTAGTTTCCACCTATAAGTGAGGTCATGTGGTCTTTCTGTACCTGGCTTATTTTACTTAGCATAATATCATCCGGGTTCATCACTATTATTACAAATGAAAGGATTTCCATTTTTGTAAGGTTGACTAATATTCCATTATGTGTATATACCACATTTTCTTTATCTATTCATCTATACTTAAGTTCATTCCATGCCTTGACTATTGTGAATAATGCTGCAATAAACATGGGAGTGCACATAACTCTTCAACATACTGGTTTTGTTTCTTTTAAATATATACCCAGTAGTGGAGTTGTTGGATCATATGGTAGTTGAAGATACTTTTTGAGAGATACTATAGTAGTATTTCATGGTAGAATCTTTAAGATATCTTTTGTCCCAAATCTCCCTGGCTAAGTAGTTTCTGTGGGGAAAGTTGATTTTGTCTTTACCAAAAGTGATCCAAGAAGCTAGCTTTGTATATGTGTATAAAAGTTGTAGAGGGACTGAAAGAAATAATGTTAAACAAATATCAGTCCTCCTCATCTTGTAAGTCTGTATCTGAGTGCAGATCACTGAAACCATTTATCTCCTTGCTCATTGCCAGCAGATCACACAGATGTTGGGGGTCAGACACGTGGGACAAGAATCCTCTTTTATTTATTTATTTATTTATTTATTTATTTATTTTTGTAGAGACAGGGTCTCACTTTACCGCCCTCGGTGGAGTGCCGTGATGTCACAGGACTCACAGCAACCTCCAGCCTCCCGAGCAGTTGGGACTACAGGCGCCCACCACAACGCCTGGCTATTTTTTCATTGCAGTTCAGCTGGGGCTGGGTTTGAACCTGCCACCCTCCATATATGGGGCGGGCGCCCTACTCATTGAGCCACAGGCACCACCCAAGAATCCTCTTTTAATTTGGTTTTGACCCAGGTGGGTCTCAGCCCTTGGCTGCTGGGCTTGGGTCAGACTGGATCTGTGGCCAGGAGCAGGAATCACCTTATCATTTCATGCAGTCTTGGCCTCAGGAATCATTTATGAACAACCACAGCCTTTCCCTTCTGTTCCTCTCCTCTTTGGTCTCATTTCTCTCCTCCCTGAATAAGAAAAACACCACCTTAGCTAAGTGATCATATTTCAGAGTACCAGAATGGGACAAACTGCTATTGTATTCCCCCAATGTGATATACCAGGATACATGTCACTTATGGAGCATTCTTACCAAAAATGTTTAACCTGAATGTATTCATGAAGAAACAAATGGAGGGACATTCCTAAGACAATTGGCCTATGATCTTCAAAAATATCAATGTTATGGAAGAAAAAAAAGAGCTGGGAAACTTTAATGAGACTAGAAAGACATAACTAAATGTAATCCACGATTGATTGATTGATTGATTTTGCAGTTTTTGGCCAGGGCTGGGCTTGAACACACCACCTCTGGCATATGGGGCCAGCGCCCTACTCCTTTGAGCCACAGGTGCTGCCCATAATCCATGATATTTTATAGATGCCAGATTTATTGGAAAGCTAGAAGTACATTACTGAGATAAATGGGGAAATTTAAGTTAGATAATAATGTATTACTGTTCAATTTCCTGAGTCTGATAACTATCGTGTGGTTATGTAGAAATGCCTCTGTTCTTGATAAATACATGATGAATTATTTGGAAATGAAGTTGATGTCTGTAGCTAACTCTCACATGGTGCAGCAAAAACACAAATCTGAAGAGAGATAAAGCAAAAGTGGGGTAATGTCAACAACCAGTGGATCTAGGTGAAAGTTATGTGTTCGTTGTATTATTCTTTTTTTTTTTTTTGAGACAGTCTCACTTTGTTACCCTCAGAAGAGTGCCACAGCATCACAGCTCACAGCAACACAGCAACCTTAAACTCTTGGACTCAAGCGATTTTCTTGCCTCAGCTTCCCAAGTAGCAGGGACAACATGTGCCAGCCACAAGGCCTGGCTATTTTTAGAGATAGGGTCTTGCTCTTGCTCAGGCTGGTTTTGAACCTGTGAGCTCAGGCAATCTACCTGCATTGGCCTCCCAGAGTGCTAGGATTACAGGCATAAGCCACCAGGCCCGGCTTGTGGCATTATTCTTGCAAATTTTCTGTAGGTTTAAAAATTCTCAAAATAAAAATTCAGGGAAATTCCAAGTCTTCAGAGATTTTATGCCAGAAGGAAAGTGTTCCAAATAAGGAAAGTAACAATGTATTGTGGTTCCCCTAAATTTCACAGTTCCCACCATGGTGGGGTTGAGGGTGCAACAGTGAATATCTACTCAATAGATATGAGTGCTAGGTGTAAAGCAGGTGCACTGAGCAATATTTATTTAGAAATTATTTGAGCCATGTGTGGTGGTTCATGCCTGTAATTCTAGCACTCTGGGAGCTTGAGGCAGATGGAATGCTTGACTCAGAAGTTCAAAACCAGCCTGAGCCAGAGTGAGACTCTGTCTCTAAAAATAGCCAGGCATTGTGACCAGCGCCTGTAGTCCCAGCTACTCAGGAAGCTGAGACAAGAGGGTTGCTTGAGCTTGCTGTCAGCAATGACACCATAGCACTCTACCCCAGGGCAACTTACTGAGACTCTATCAAGGGAAGGGAAGGGGAGGGAAGGGGAGGGAAGGGGAGGGAAAGGAAGGGAATATGATTTGACATTTTCCCCAAAATATAAATTTGACATGGAAATTTTCAGATTGTTAGCTTTCCTAAATTTTTTCACAGTTGAATTAAATTATTTTTCACTGCATGGGGATCATCATAACCATTTTAGTGTTTAGTGCTACTAAAAGTCTTTTTTTTTTTTTTAGCAGAACAGATTGTTTTATTAAGCAGAAAAGAGATCTACTAAAAGTCTTAATGTGTCCCCACACCCACCCCAGGCAAACAAACTGGGAGCTGGGAGGCAGGGAAAGGAAGAGACTGGAAAATTGTCAAAAGCCCTTTGGAATTGGGTAGTATTTATCTCAGAGGCAAGATACACAAAGGCCCAAGTTTGGAAGTCCAGGGATAAAGCTACCTGTAGTAAGTTCAGTTTATAATTCCAACTCTTGGGCTCAAGTGTTGGAATTATAATTCAGTTTACCCTGAGCTATTTTCAAGTTCATGCATTATTATTATTATTATTATTATTATTATTATTAGGAAAAGTTTTTTGCTCACTTGTTTAAAGTGAGTCTCTCTCAGCTATGTTGAAAAGAATCTAGATGAACGAACTGGGCCCAATTTGGGACAGAGCTCTAAGGGGAAAAGGGAGCTTTCCGAGCTGTCCCCTTGGCCACGTGTGTTTTGCAGAATGCCATTGCCCTCTCCGCTCTTCCCATCTGTCCCACTCCTCCTGCTCTTTTCTTTCTCTGGACTGACCCCTTACACACACCTTTTTTCCTTCTCAGTGTGGTATAATGAACAGATCAGTCTGGGCTTTGAAGTCAATTTGAATGTGACATGGACAAAACTTAAAAGTTATTCTTCCTGGCTCAGCACCCGGAGCTCAGTGGGTAGGGCACACTGAGGCTGGTGGATTCCAGCCCAGCCTGAGACTGCTAAAAACAATAACAACTGCAACCAAAAAAATAGCTGGGCATTGTGGTGGGCACCTGTAGTCCCAGCTACTTGGGAGGCAGAGGCAAGAGAATTGCCAAAGCCCAAGAGTTTGAGGTTGCTATGAGCTGTGATGCCACAGCACTCTACTAAGGGTGACATAGTGAGACTCTGTCTCAAAAAAAAAAAAGCCTTATTCTTCCTTTCCACAAGTGTCCCTTCATGCCTACTTGCTGGCAGGCACAACAATTCTAGATAAATACAGAAGGCAGACAAGGTTCTTTTACCATGCAACTTGCATTTTAGCCCAAGGAGGCAGATAATAAGCAAGCAGACACATGAAAAAGAAAACTATATATAATGAAAAATGAACTACAGAATCTGGCTACACACGGTATGATCCCAACTAGAAGACTTTCTAGAAAACATAAAACTATGGAGGCAATAAAAGGATCAGTTGTTTCCAGGAGCTGGGAGGAGGAACAGATGAATAAGAAGAACACAGAGGATATTTAGGACAGGGCAAAACTATTTCGTATGATACTGTAATGGTGGATCATGTCTTCCAGGCATCTGTCCAAACACAGAGAATGTACATAGCAAGAGTGAACCCAAGTATAAATTGTAGCACTTGTGGTTCAGTGGTAGAATTCCTGCCTGCCTAATGTGAACCGGTTACAACCATGTGTCAACATAGGTTCATTTTAACAAATTTACCACTCTGCTGTGGGCTGCTGATAGTGGGGGAGGCCATACATGGGGGTGGGTGGGAGGGTGTGTGGGAACTCTCTGTACTTTCTGCTCAATTTTGCTTTGAACTGTAATCCTAGCACTTTGAGAGGCCGAGGTGGGTGGATTGCCCTGAGCTCACAGGTTCCAGATCAGCCTGAGTAAGAGCGAGACCATGTCTCTAAAAATAGCCAGGCGTTGTGGCAGGTGCCCATAGTCCCAGCTACTTGGAGGCTGAGGCAAGAGAATCACTTGAGCCCATGAGTTGGAAGTAGCAGTGAGCTATGATGCCACAGCACTCTACGGAGGGTGACAAAGTGAGACTGTCAAAAAAAATAGAATTATGGTATTGTTTAACAACAGAATACTACATAGCAATGAAAAAGCTGATAAATGCAACAAGGATGAATATCAGAAATATGATGCTGTGGGAAAGAGGTCAGATACAAAAGAGTACATGATGTGCCAACCCTTTTATATGAAGTTCAAGAACAGACAAATGTAATCTATAGCAGTAAGAACCTGAATAGCCATTAGCCTTGGCTGGTTACTGACTGGGAAAGGAGATGAGGATAATTTCTGGGATGAGGATAACATCCTAGATCTTCTTCTGGGGGTGGCTACACAGATATAGGCATACAGGTATAAATACAAAAAATCATCTATTCAAATATTAAATTGCTTATTTAATATTTGTGCACTTTATACAATTGAGTTATATCTCCGTTTTTTTAATGTTTCTATGGGAAAAAATCAGATCCATTATACCAAAAGTGTTACTAGTGATCATCTCTGGGTGTTGAGAAATATAATGTTTTGATTTGTTTCGTTGCTTACCTGTATCTTCTAATTTTCTACAAAGCATAGATACTGCACCTATAATAATAAAGGATTATTTTTAAAACTACATTCCAAATACTCAATAATATTATTCATGCTGCCTCTGGAAAGTCAAGAAATGTACTTATAGCATTATTCCCGGAGGAGAGAGGGGTGTGGGCACGCATAATATTATACAAAGGAATGAAGTGTTAATCGCTTTGGCATCCGGGTGTGGGGACTTTTCAGGGGACGTCCTGTAGCACTAACCACAAGGAAGGTCAGAGTGGATCAGAGTATCCAGCCTGTAGCTGTAATGGAAAGAAGGCAGAATCTGAAGATCTGAGTCTGAATCTATACCCCGGTGTTGACTAACTGTGGCCTTTGGCAAATTGTTTAATCTCAGAAGTGGAAGGAATCTTAGCGGTCCTTCCATGGGTTTGTCACAGGGCAGGGGCTAAACCCAGGTCACTGACTGGGTACAGGTTCTTTCCACTACGTGCTGCATCCCTGTGTATGATATTCTTACCCCACTGATAATTGCCTTTCATATAACAATTTACATTTTATGAAACACAAATGTTCCTGTTGAATTCTCACAGAGCCCCTTGTTAAGCAAGCATGTTCTTTCCCCTCTTTAAAGGTAAGAAACTGAGTTTCTTAGATAGTAAATGATGTCCACAACAAGTAAATGGCAGAATTAAGACTTGCCCTCTGATCTCCAGACTCCAAATCTTGCGTTCTTTCCAAGACGCCAGACTGTCTAGGACCCTGACACTTAACTGCACCCCTCCTTACAATACACACACAGGACCTTATTTGCAGAGAAGGGACAGAGGCCCCTGCACAGAGCATCTGTGAATGACCAAATAGACTTTACTGGTGCTTTTTATCAGTCAAAGAACACAAATTCAGGCCAGGTGCAGTGGCCCATGCCTGTAATCCTAGCACTCTGGGAGGCCGAGGCGGGTGGGTTGGTTGAGTTCAGGGGTTTGAGACCAGCCTGAACAAGAGTGAGACCCCATTTCTAAAAAATAGTTGGGTGTTGTGGTGGGTACCTGTAGTCCCAGCTACTCGGGAGGCTGAAGCAAGAGAATCGCTTGAGCCCAAGAATTTCAGGTTGCTGTGAGCTATAATGCCATGGCACTCTACCCAGGGCAAGAAAATGAGACTCTGTCTAAAGAAAAAAAAAAAAAGGAAAGAAAGAAAGGGGGAAAAAGAAGAAAAAGAAGAACACAGACTCCTGCTGGCTCTTTGTTACCACAAAGGAAAATGGGAATCCAGAGCTCCAACCCTGGAAAACCAGTCTAGTCGAAGGGTCTTTTAATTCTACTTCCCAGCCTGGTTCTCAGGTGACTGCCAGCTTCCTCTTCCCTAACAGTACCTCATCTATATAACAAGGGACCACAACTCTTTACCAGCTTCTCCCCAAGGCCCAAGGCCCACTTCTCCATCGTTATCCAATTCCTACCTCTCCCTCACACCCCTTTCCCAAATAGCCTTTACTGGTGCTGACTTTGTATCAGTCAAATTCTTCCTCCAGGATTTATTCCCCCCCCCCCAACAGTGAAAAGCAGAGTGAGAGGCAATGGTGGGCCCAAGGGGCAGCTGCTGGAGCAGCTAGCACTATACCCTCTTCAATAATTCATTCCTAGGGAGGCTGCAGGCACCATGCCCTCATTCTGAGCTAGAGATGGCTATCACAGCTCAGATCCTTAAATTGAGAAGGGTGGGGTAGAGGGCCAGTGGGGGCAGGTAGAAGGGTACCCAGCCTCCAGGCCAAACACTGACACCTCTCCCCATACTCTTTGTTAGAGTTTCCCAAAGAGCTCCCACCACTTGGGCCTATAATCTGAGTCAAACATCCTAAGATCTCTTTCAGGGATCCCCACCTCTACCCCCATCTCTTTTCAGACCCAGTTTCTCCCTGACCTCTGGTGTTTATGAAGCTTATAAATGTGTGGGAATGGAGGAAAGACTTGAACTGACCCCTTAGGCTGTGCTATGATTCAGAAACTTAAAGTTTTAGGAGTTTCGCAAGAGTGGTTCTTTGCCTGCAATAAAGGAGAGAAGGTCAAGTCCAGGTCAGTCCCCATTCCCATCTTACAGATTCTGACACCAATACTGCTTCCTCCATCCTGGCAACCCTAGAGTTCCACTGTGTCCCAGGCTTATTCCTCACTCCAATCCATTCTGTGGAATTGGAATTACCCATCACATGCAGTGAACCCAGAGGGGAAACAGAGATCTAAGACTATAATAAACATATATCAAACACCTACTATGTGCCAAGCTGAGCCAGACTCTGGGCAGCAAGAGAATAAAGCTAAGCATCTCAGCCCTCTCACCTTCCCCTCCTTCCCAGGTCCTAGCAGGAATCCCCAAATCCACAGAGCAATCATAATGTCCCCAGTCCCTCCAGAGGCTGGTGCAGGAAGGAGGGTGCAATCTTGCTAAGCACTGTCAGCAAGAAACTCTTCAGACATATTTATAGCAAATGCTGCGTCAGGGAATGGAATCTGAAAGTGCCTGGAAGGATCAGATAACACCATGAGCCTAGAGGTGGAGCCCAGAAAAAGAAGACAGAGATTGCAGCAAGAGAGATTGAGGTTTGATCCCGGAGGAACTTCCCCCAGAGTAATATCTGGAGTTAGCAATGGGGATTCCCCATGAAAGCTGCTTCTGTAGGATATTCTCAGAAGAGGAGGGGCAGACACCTTTTTTGGCCTGGATAAAATAGATATAAAGAGATGGACATGGTGATCTCTCTCCTCATAGAATACAGATTTTTTCTTTTCTTCCTTTCTTTTTATTTTTTTTGAGACAGAGTCTCACTCTTTTGCCCTGGGTATAGTGCCCTGACATCATAGCTTACAGCAATCTCAAACTCCCAGGCTCAAGCAATCCTCCTGCCTCACCCTCCTGAGTGACTGGGACTACAGGCGCTTGCCACAATGCCTGGCTAGTAGACAGATTTTCAAATGCTATGGCTCGCTGGGGAGGTAAATGGAGAAATCCAGCCCTAGGTTGATGACCTCCGGATGCAGACCTGCGTCTGAAAAAAGACTAGCCAAAAGGGCTAGCAGGGGCCCTGCCAAATATCCTGAGTCCTGACAACCTGTGGGTCTAGGAGGTCAGAAGACAAGGTGAGCAGGGAAAAGGGATAAAGCCTGCTGGGGACTCACTGGGAGGCCATATGCTAGAGCCAAGGACCTGAGTGGGTCAAGTTAGGACATGGCTTCCAGGGATGTATCCCCAGTACAGAGGCCCCTCTTAGCAAGGTGCCCTGCTTAGAGCCAGAGATGGAGGACCTCAGGGAACTCAATGAGGGAGGAAGAGAGTGTGTTTCCTGGGAAGGTCCAGGAGATGGAAACTCCTGTCAGTCACCCACCCCACGATGAGGGGCCTGGGAGAAGGCAGTAGAGGCCCAGCTCTGAGGTTCCTACCTTCTCTGCTCAGCAGACTGAAAAGGGGTATGTGGTCCAGCAGCTGAGGTGAAAGTAAGGAAGAATGAAGGGTGTGGAACTGCCCCTATGCACTTCAGATTCCCTCTGATAGGCTCACGGGAAAGTAATTGATATTTCTATTTTAAAGTAGGAGGTCAAGAGATGGTTTCTACACTACAGGTTCAGGCAGACAGAATGGAAGGAGGGAAGGAGAGAAGGAGGGGGAAGCCAGAGACAATTGCTTGCCTGAGCTGGCACCCCCTCCCCCATCGCCTTTCTCCTATGGAAACTTAAGCTGCCCAGAAGAGCTAGTCCATTAGCTGTGGTGGGGGGGGATAGGAAGGAAGTGGGGGGCCCCTCTCCCTCCAGGTCTTTTGGCAGATGAATAGCAAAGCTTTTGCTCCCCCTATTAGAGACAAAAAATAAAAACAAAACACAAAAAACTCCACACATATTTTTAACACACACACCCTCTTTCTTTCTTCTGAATGTTTGAAGCTGAGTAACCTGGGGGTGGGACGGTGGTAGGGACCCATGGAGCCACTGGGCTAGACCACAGAGGGAGGAAAGGAGGTGCCATTCCAAACTATTTTCCTGGTGAAATTAGTCTGAGGAGGATTTGGGGGTGAAGAGAGAATTCACTCTCCTGCAGCCTAGCTCCCTTTAAAATGGGGGCAAGTGGAGGGTCAGCTGAGCAGAGAGGAAGGACAGTCTCCTGAAGTCCCCAGGGGATGTAAGGATTGAGCGGAGGGCTCCAAGGAACATCCGGGAGAAGTGGGTTAAAAGAGGGGCCGCGCATGAGGGTGGACCGCCCTTCATCTGAAAAAAGAGAGTTCTAAATGATGCTGAGGGGAAGAAGTTGGGGACCCGGGTCATTCAGTCTCTGGGTGTCTGTTTCCACAAGGGGGCCCATTGCCCCCCTCCCCCAGGGGCCGTCTTTGATATGGAGAAGATTCTAGCCTGGGTTTATAGGGGGATGTGGAGGAACCAATGAGAGGTTGGTCCGCTCAGAAGGGTACAGGAAGAGAGCCAACTAGGACTACACCCCCGTCTCCCCCCTTCCCCCGCCAGAACTTGGGCTTGTCCTGTTTGACGTGCCCGCAGAAGGGGGCGGGAGGGGGTACTGACCCGAGAAGCCGTCCCGCGACTCGGTACTCTCTGCTGTCCAGTCCCAGCCCGGACGCTACTGGGCTTAGCGGGGTCGCCCCTGGAGACCAGAATGGAGGTAGGAACGGTCTAGGGTTCAAGAGGGCGCAGGTGCCTCGTGGGGATAGTACAGCCTGGGGTCCCCTTCTGGGGATCTGGAGATGGGACCAGCAGTTTCTGAGGAAAAGAGGAGGGAGAGGGTTTCGTCCGAGGCTTGGGCGGGGTCTGGATCCCGGCTGCGCCCTCCCTGTTCCGGCCAGGGCAGCGCCTCCTGCTGGCAGGGCCGGACCCCTGCGGCCCAGAGACTGGACCCCAGGCGGGGGTGCAGCCACCTGGAGGGCGTGTGAGGCCACCGGGCCAGAGAGCACAGGGAGCGCTCCAGCAGGTCGAGAAGGAGCCGCCTGGCTTCGCCTCGCCTTTCCTCTTCGCGAGGCTGAGACCAGAGGCCCCAGAACGTGGGAAAGAAGAGTGACAGAAAAGACTCCGGAGGCACGGGGCGGATCCCGGCCGGGCTGTCTCCAAAAGGGCATTGCTTGAGTCCAGGGTCTGGGCCGCGGAGGGGTGGATGGACCTGGCTTTCTCAGAACCCAGAGGGGACGCCTTGACGCTTGAGCGAGTCAGAACACAAGCATTCTTCCTTTTCTGTCCCTTCCTCTGCTGAGGTCCGGGTCAGAGCAGCTGCCCGGATCACGGCGCCTTTCTTCCTCGGGGGAGGATGGGCTTAGGTCCGGGAGGCAACAGAATCGCCCACCCGGACGCAGATCAGGTGTTCGGCCAGGATTTGAGCTGTTCCCGCCCTTCTGCTTGCAGCGGAGGGAGGTCCCGAGTCCCTACCTTTTCTGGGGAAGAGTTGAAGCAGCAGTGGAGGGGCAGGAGAATACGGAGGAGGGAGGGTGAGAGCTGGAGACTGGAAGGACAGTGGGAGGCACACATAAACAGAACAGGGATCGCAGAGAGGAGAGACGAAGTGGCGAAATGCTGGACTGAAAGGCGAAGGAAGAGTGAGAGACCGACAGAGGCGACGAGGAAGGGAGGGAAAGGGAGGGAGGAAGGGAGGGAGGGAGGGAGGAGGAAAGGGGAAGGAACCAGGGGAGAGGGAAGGGAGCTGGCGGCGGTGCCGGGCGGGCGTGGGGAGAGGCCAGGCGAGCAGGCGGCAGCCAGTGTGCAGAGCTGCAGCCGGGTCCTGCTCCCGCCTCGGAGCCCCTGGCCCGGGGGAGGGGGAGAGGCCGCTGGCTCGGTCTATGTCTTTTTCTGACTCCAGTGCAACCTTCCTGCTGAACGAGGTAACTGCGGGAACAGGGCGGCGGTGGTGGTGGGGTCCCCAGTGGGTGCGAGGAGAGCCCGTTCCAAGCCAGGAATAAGGCCCACATTTAAGGGAGTCTGCAGCGCAGGGGAGGGAGGGAAAACAGAGGAACCGAAGCCAGGGGTGGAAGAGGCACCGGGTAAAAGAGAAGGAGCAGGCAGAGCTGGCAGCTTCCAAGTATTGAAACTGGGAGGAGGAGAGAACTGGCTGGGGAGCCAGGAAAGGGGCTAGATGAGGAGGACTCTGCCAAACTTCCCTGGTGCCTCTCCCTGAATTCCCCGGGGATAGCCTACTAGGTAGAATGCTAGATCTTAAAGACTAGTGGAGACAGCTGAGGAGTCTTTAAGTCTTCCCAGCAGTCCAAGCTCCTGCCTCAGTTTCCCCACTCAATGCCTAGGGACTGCGGTTTTCCCAGCTTCCTGGTGCACTTGGAGGAAAGGCTAGAATGTGTTCATAAGGTTCCTACAAACTCCCAACTCCCAAATCTGATTATTCAGGCTTCTCCTCTTACATGTTTTGCTTCCATAACTTGGGTACCTGCCAGCTGCCTAACAACTTTCTCCTAGAAAGAATCAGCAGGAGGAGTCTTCTTCCCTAATTCTTTCTTGCCCTCAGCTCTCTCCTTTTATCCTAAACCATGTAAAAGAGAAGAGAATGGAACCACATGGATACTGACAGGCACTTGTCTGTTATAGGACAGGAAGTCACTAGGTTGAGAACTGGAATAGATGGGTGTGGGTGAGATGAGAATGGGAAGAGTCATTGGGTACTAATCCAGAAATATGGGGAAAGCAAGGGAAGCTCTGAAACTTCAGCAAGAGCCGGGGGATAAGTGCAGGTATGAGGAACTTGAACCCATCTCCTGGGGGTGGCTGGCATGGCAACTCAAGCCTCAGGAGCAGATTTGTATACCTCTGTCCCAGATGGGGAGAAGAGAACAAGATGTGTGAGGGAAGAGTGCTGCTGCTGACAGATCCACAATTATTATTATTACCACCATTATTATCCACTAATATTACCTACAATCCCCAGGAAAGGAGAGGCCAGGAGAGTAAATTCAGGGATGGGGAAAGAAGCAGCTTCCTCAGCTGCTACTTTCTTCATTAGAGTTATCTCCCAAAAGAGCACCGTTTGGGTCTTATTCTTTCACACCTCTCTGGCCTTCTGGAGGAGAGAAGGAATTGAAGAGACAGATGGAAAAAGGAAGGGACGAGGAATACTGAGGAACTGGGAGAGATTACAAAGTGAGAAGACAGTGTCCAGTAGCCTCCAATACAGAAGAATCCAATATCTCAATCCCTAAATGGTGCTGGACTCAGGAGAAGGAACTGTGAAAGTTGTCTGCCTCCCCCAGTAGTGACTGGGCCCCTGGGACGCAGGGATGCCAACAAACTTGTTTGCCAGATCCAACACTAGGAAGATGTGGAGCAGGGCTACACTGAGCGGTTTTCCCAGCTTCCTGGTGCACTTAAAGAGTCTTAAGATGAGGCCCCTTCTCTCTTTCTTGCCAAGGAAACAGAAACAAGTGACACAGGTGGGAACCTAGTTAGTTTGGGTGGTCTTCCTCTCTCTCCTATGCCTTCTACTATATTTTGTTTTTTTGATTCTCCTCTATCCTAGAAAGGCAAAAAGATGAGCAAATTTCTCACCTTCCTGGTGTAAGAAACTGGAAATGGAAAAGGACTGAGCTCAGGGACAAGAGCATGGAGACTAGGAGGCTTCCAAGTATAACCCACTTATCTCATACCCTCCTCTTAGGGCCCCAGATAGGCAATGAAAATTCAAAGGAATAATTTTGCTCAAGAGAGGGAAAAAGGAAGACACTCAGCTGGGTGGATCTTTGGAGAAGTTTCCTCAAGATGAGGGCTTCTGCTCTGTCTCTTATCTCAAATCTCAGTTTGCCTTTGAAGGAGACTTGATGCACAGCAGAGAGAAGGCTAAAACAAGGATACTACCCTGCCCTTGTCCTGGGTGATTCTGGGGAGATTCGCCCTTGCCCCTTCCCAACCCCAGTATAGCCAGGATCCCACCTTTTGTCCCACCAGGACTATCCCCTGTCTCCACCCTATGATTTCTTTCTCCCTCCCTTTAAGCTCACGGAAAACAGCCCTTTTCTGCCCCAGTTCCCATGGATGCCTTGGCAATGTCTGGCACAATCCTTGGCAGGGAAGTGAGAAAGGGAACCCCCAACCAGGCAGGACTAGGCAGAAAGCTACCCCTGCAACAGGTGTGGAGAGGCCTACCCAGCTCACCGAAATTTCCCCCTTTCTCAAGGTTTAGGCAATATCGTCCTTTGCTGCAACGTCCAGTACTGGGCACCTGTTGGGGCAGAAACTGCCCTTATGGTATCAGTCTGGGGTGTCCATTCCTCCCCAGTGCCATGACGGGGTTTGCTTTTGCGGTCTCCTGGACGCAAGGGCCCAGACACACCACGCTCTCACCTGGGACCCCCTTCTGCGTCGGCCGCCCGTCCCCGCCCCGGCCTCTTCGGTCCCCCAGTCTTCCCATTTTCCTGTCTACCCCATTCCTCCGTCCGCCTCCCTCTCTCCTTCCTCTCTTGCCTCCAGGTCACCTGCGCCCTCCCCCTCCTCCGCTCGGGTTGCGCGGTCTCCGAGTCCCCGCACCCCCTCTGCTCCCTCCCCCGCGCCAGCCCTTTGTTTCCCGGCGGAGTAGTTCCTGGGTTGCGGAGCGTCTCTGTCTCCGCATCTCTCCTCGCTCCGCCTCCTCCCTGCCTGGATCCGCCCCGCCCGCAGCCTCTCCTCCCCTTCCTCCCCGCCGCCCCTGCCCCCTAGGTGCCTGGGGACCCACGGTCTGCCCAGCTGCCGGCTGCTACCCGCTCCCGGCCGAGTCCCGGGCTCCCCGGTGACCCGCGCCCCCGCCGCCGCCCCCGCCCTCTCCCGGGGAGGGGGTCAGGTGGGCGGGCACTATTGTTGTCGGAGCCGGCGCCAGATTCCTCAGCCGGGCTCGGGGTGGGACTGGCTGGTTTTGGGGGGGTGGGGTGGGGGGAGCGTTGATTTGAGCTTGGAGCAGCTGGTCTTCGCGGTTCGCTCCCTCCTTCGCGCTCCCTCGCTCTCCGCCGCCGCCCGCAGGGCTGCAGGGCTCGGTGGCATCTCCCGGGCGCGGCCCACCATCCTCGCCCCTGCCTCCGGGCCTCTTCCGCCCCCGGCGCCTCTCGCTTCCCCGCACCCGGACTCCCCCATGTATGACGACTCCTACGTGCCCGGGTTTGAGGACTCGGAGGCGGTGAGTGTTCACGGTGAGGGTGGGGGCGGGGAAGTTGGGGTGACACCTCCTCTCCCTTCAACGCTTCCCCCAGTTCGGGACTTCGACAAAACGCCTCAGTGGCGGGGCAGGGCGTGTGGGGGGCGCTCTAGGAAACTGGGGAGATGGGTTTTCATGTCAAAGGTTCATCAGTGCCCCAGACCTAGACCCAGGGGCATTGGGTGTGTGCATAGAGGGGGCAGCGTAGGGGAAGGGCTGGAGCAGGTGGCTCCAAAGCCCAGGACAGAAGGGATAGGGGGAGAAAGGCCCTGAGGCTAAGGGCACAGAGCTTCCGAGAGGGAACATGAAATGCCTGGAGTTCTAGGTTCTGGATTTATGGGGTCTGAACACAACAACTGAGAGGGAAGCTTGGGCTCCTGGGGAGGAGGACATTCCAGACCTCCTGTGCCTCAAGTAAATGACAAATCGAGGAGCTGGGAGAACATCAGAGAGTACAGCTGGGTATCCGCCTCTTCAGACAGAGGGGTCAAAAAACTTGAGGAGCTCCATTATCCCTTCCCCTCCTTCTCTGTCCAGTGTTGCCTTATCTCCTCAACCTTCATCTAGGCGAGTCTCTCTCCCAGACTTAGATTTGGGCACCCAGTAGGGGCAGGAGGGCAGCTGACTGAGTCCCTGCTGAGGCTTCCTCTGAGCAGCATCCTGTCTCCTGCCTGGAGGTGAAGCCAGAGGAGCTGAGGACCTGGGGATGGAGAGGAAGCTCTTTGCTCAGAGAACCAGGCAACCAATAAATATTTAATTCTCCTCTTTGCTTTTATCTCCTGACCCATTGAGACAAATCAGCTCATTAGGCATTGATTCCCGGAGCTCAGAGAGCAGGGAGAGTGCCTGGAAAGATGGGGCAAGAATCAGGAGCAGCTTCTCAGCCCCTTGAGCTGCCAACCTTCTTGCAGAAGTACTACAAGATCTTCGAAGGGGACTACTAGATGGGCTGGAAAGGTTCCCTGATTGGTGGGAGGGTAGACCACCCCTGGGTCTGAAAGGGGAATATGTCCTCTTCTCCCAGCTCTTGTTGCCAGGCCCAGACTAGATGAGTGCTAGCACTCAGGGTAGGCAGCTGTCAGTCTTTCTCAGACTGGGCTCCTTCTGGGCCCAATTCTCCATGGGGCCTTGGGGGTCAATTACATTGCAGCTAGAGCAGATGATTTTCAAGGCTCTGGTGGACATCTCTTTCCGATGGTTGCAGGGACAGCTGGCATAGCCCAGGGTGCCAAGGAGAGCTTGAGAACAAATGTCTCTGTGGGGCTGGAGGGCCCTTGGAGGTTCTTCCCATCCATGGTGAGAAGGCATGGAAAAGACTGACATGTGGATGGTGCTGGAGGGCAGCCTGCTGACCCATTGCTCTCTCTCCATCTCTCTCTGGCTCCTGGATCACCTTCCCCCACTTCCCTTTCTCTTGCCTGGCTCCTTGCTCTCCCTGAGGCCCCCTCTGAAGCAGTAGGAGGGAGATCAGGCTCTAAATAAATCCACCGGCTCATCTCCCTCCTCTCCTTCCCCTGTGCCAGGCAGGAGAGGAGCTGCAGCCTGCCCACACATTCAGTAGGCAAGAGGGGCACCACCAGGGCACTGTGCCAACTTCTGGCAGCTCCAAAGTACTGAGATTATGGCTATTTTAGCAGAGCATGGGGTGGGAAAGGTAAGACCCAGGGATGTGCTTAGCAGGACAACCCTGGCCTCCCCAAGTAATACCAGAGCATGAGACAGGTGAGCTCTGTGGACTCGGAGGTAATGGAGAGAGGGTTTCATTGAGAGCACAATTCATTAAATATTTAGGGAAAGATCCTTCATTCTCCTAGGGTGGGAGGCCAGATAGTCCAGATGTCCTAGGAAGGGGTATTAAGATTACTAAATTAGACTCAGCACCTGAAGAGCAGGGAGTAAAGATCAGACTCACCCCCAAACACAGTGCAGGGCATCTAGGAGGTATCTGATATATCTGTACCAAAGTAAGTGGCCATCCTGCCTTACCTCCTGCTTCCCGGCCTATTGGCCCCTATGTACTTAGACAGTGATATCCCACAGAGGTATCTCTTATGCCCTAAGACCCTTGGGAACCTAAGATCCCCATGCAAAGGTTTTTGGTGGATCTCAGCCTCTCTTTATCCCACTGCCAAGACAACCTTATTTTGTTCACGGGAGCAATGGGGAACAGCAGGCAGATTCTGCTCTTCTGTAAAATAAAAGACCTTACCCCCTCATTCTGTCTCCATGCCTTTGGTCTACTATGGACACTGTCTCTAGCTTAGGCTCTAAGGATCTGGGCTGACAACAAGCTGACCAGCTCTCTTGCCCAGGGCAGGGGTGGGGCAGAGGGCACAGTGGATGGCAAATATGTGACTCAAACTTCTCTCCGAGAATCTGGCCTTGCTGCCTTCTGTAAGTGCTTGTGCACAGTGTGTTTGAGGGACTGACTACTCTTCAGGATGCATGAACTCCTTAGCTAGGCCCGTACCTTCTCTTTGTCACTGGCATCTCAGAATTGAGGGAAGTATCACTTCAGGCTCTTGCTCACAAAGAGGAGACACTGAGGCAGAAAGCAAACAATTTCCTTTCCCCTAGACTGAAGGGAAAACCCAAACACCCAGACTTCCAGCCTCTTGTTTCAAAGTCCAGCTTCTCTCACTCATTTGTGTATCTCTCTCATGGCCTTGAACATGAGCTCTGTGACCCTCCAATGTACCCTGATTGGTTGGGCCGGGCCACAGTGGCTCACATCTGTAATCCGAGTTCTCTGAGAGGCCGAGGTGGATGGATTGCCTCAGCTCACAGGTTCAAGACCACCCTGAGTAAGAGCAAGACCCCATTTCTAAAACTAGCCAGGCATCGTGGTAGGAGTCTATAGTCACAGCTATTCAGGGGGCTGAGGCAAGAGAATCGCTTAAGCCCAAGAGTTTGAGGTGGCTGTGAGCTGTGATGCTGGGGCACTTTACTGAGGGTAACAAAGTGAGACAGAGTGGTGGATTGGGCCAGCTTTCCTGCAGCCTGGGAGGCACTGGGGCCTTTCTTGGGGGGGGGGGGAATTGAAAAAAAACCAACAACAAACAAATGTACCCAGTTACCCAGAGAACCTTTCTGGGGGCAAGACTCAGAGAATCTTTGCTCACATTACCAAAAACCCCTTCCCCACATCCCCAGGGCCTGCTCCCCAGCTGGGTTGCCTGGCACCATCATGGCCTTCCTCCAGGGCTTGATATCCTCTGGGCCTGTGAAAGGGGTGGGGAGATGTAGGTCAAGTGGTGGGCGTGGCCCAGCGTCACCAGTGCCCAGGGAGATAGCTTTGTGTTGCCTTAGAGGTCTGTCTTGTTTGCTGCCCACACTGGCAGTTTGCCCCAGCAGGTGTGGAAGGAAAGAAAGGTGGGGGTGGGGAGAGTAGAGGGGAGGTAACTTCCAGAACTTGGCAGCTCTGCACGGTCCTCTTCACCTTATATGGGTTGGGACTCACCATTTGGGAGCCTTCCAAGCCTGTTGGAGTAGGGAAGGTGGGATCCAAGGGGGCAGATGGCTAGGTCCTGACACTCTGGACCAGTGTTGTGCCAACCAGCATCTCTTGACTGTTGCCGGTTGGCTGTGCGCCTGCCAGGCATCTTAAAGAGATAATGTCCAGGCTTCTTTGTAGCCTGGTGTGAGCAACAGGGCTGGGGCTCCTGTTCACAGTCATCTCTAATATATCATCTTCAGTACACTTCCCTTCCCTGTGCCTCAGAAGACATGGTAGAGGGGAGAAAAGGGAGGAAAGAGAATTGAAACCTCTATTCAAAGCTGCAGTGTTAATAGGCTTGGGGGAGGAGGGGCCCAGATTTTGCACATATAGATTGGGCCAGCTTTCCTGCAGCCTAGGAGGCACTGGGGCCTTTCTCAGGGGATAGCAAGAACCATAGGTTTCCAACCAGCCACCCTCTAGGAGATAGAGAGGCCAGGGGTAGTAGAGGCACCACTCTGAGGTTAGGAGGTTGTCTGTATGGTATCCTTCATGCCTGAGCCCAGAGGTCACAGCCTCTCTCTCATCTCAGGGTTCAGCCGACTCCTATACCAGCCGCCCATCTCTGGACTCCGACGTCTCCCTGGAGGAGGACCGGGAGAGTGCCCGGCGTGAAGTGGAGAGCCAGGCTCAGCAGCAGCTTGAAAGGGCCAAGGTATAGCTTTTGGGAATGGGGCAAGACTGGGTGGAAACCTGCACTCTGTCCTAAGTCACAAGGGGCCATTAGGCAAGATGTTCTTGAGTGTGAAAGAACATCCGTGTGACAGGCAGAAGCAGTGGGTGACCCCAGGCTCCTCTACTGGGGGCAGAGGCTGATAGGGTACTGAAGCTGGAAGGGGTGGTCTGAGGCTCCTCCCACTTGCACTGATGGCCAAATTCTCCAGCACAAACCTGTAGCATTTGCGGTGAGGACCAATGTCAGCTACTGTGGCGTACTGGACGAGGAGTGCCCAGTCCAGGGCTCTGGAGTCAACTTTGAGGCCAAAGATTTTCTGCACATTAAAGAGGTGACTGCCCCCCTCCTCCCAGAAGCCTCTACCTCCTAATTTCCTTGCTTCTGCCCCAGATCCCAGTGTTTCTTATTTGAGTCCTCAGTCTATAAAAACAAATCCCCAAATTCCTCACATCTTATCCTTAACACACGCCTGTACTTCTGATCTAAGAACTGATCCCCAGAGTCTCCATCCCTGTGAGACCTGGCTTGGGCCTTAGTCTCCTTATCTGTAGAGTGAGCAGTTAGATTAGCTGCCTGTGAAGTATCCTTTGCCTTACTCTGAGATCCTGGGTGGATGAGACCTGGCCACTCTGCCCTCTGGTACCTTCTCCTGCCCACTGCCCCTTGCATTGCCCTCTTCTGCCTCAGACCAGCTCACTGAACGCTTCCCTGCTCCTTCACCTTGAAGAGCCAGGACTGGGGCACCGGCTGCTGCTCTCACCACCTGTCCCTGTTCCACCCACCCCCAGAAATACAGCAATGACTGGTGGATAGGGCGGCTAGTGAAAGAGGGTGGGGACATCGCCTTCATCCCCAGCCCCCAGCGCCTAGAGAGCATCCGGCTGAAACAGGAGCAGAAGGCCAGGTGAGACCAGGGCTCTGACTCAGTAAATAGCCCCCCAAACACGTGTATTTTATCCACAGTACACATCAGCGCACACACATGCATGCATGTGCACATAACCCCCCCCCCCTTATTACATTTATATGCTCAGCTCTGCACATCTATACCACACAAATATACAAGCACACAGCACTCTGGGAGGCTGAGGCAGGTGAATTGTCTGAGCAAATGAGTTTGAGACCAGCCTGAGCAAAAGCATGACCCCATATCTACTAAAAATAGAAAAACTAGTCAGGTGTTGTGGCAGGTACTTAAACAGCTACTTGGGAGCCTAAGGCAAGGGGATCACTAGAGCCCAAGAGTTTGAGGTTGCTGTCAGGTATGACACCACGGTACTCTACCCAGGGTGACAGAGTGAGGCTCTGTCTCACAAAAAAACAAACCAAAACCAAACAAGCACACATACACAAATGCAAACATCACAGTACACTTGTCTCACTAGGTGAAGTATATGGAAATGTGTACAGCTATTAAATAATGCATAGGGCCAAGGTCGGTGGCTCGCGCCTGTAATCCCAGCACTAGGGAGGCCAAGGCAGGTGGATTGCCTGAGCTCACAGGTTCCAGACCTACCTGAGCCAGAGTGAGACCCCATCTCTAAAAATAGCTGGACCTTGTGGTGGGCACCTGTAGTCGCAGCTACTTAGGAGGCTGAGGCAAGAGAATTGCTTAAGCCTAAGACTTTGAGGTTCCTGTGAGCTGTGATGCCAGAGCACTCTACCAAGGGCAACATAGTGAGTCTCTGTCTCAAAAAAAGAAACCATGCATAGAGCATGCACATACAGAGACATCATCTTTTTCTCTAACCTCCCTTTCTTCTCTCAGGAGATCTGGGAACCCTTCCAGCCTGAGTGACATTGGCAACCGACGCTCCCCTCCTCCGTCTCTAGGTAGCCTCCCCCCAGCTTCACCCTTCTTGGGTAGGTGGGTAACTAGGAAAAAGGAGGACTCTGCCCTAGTGAACTGTGTGGGAAGGGGCTGTTTAGGGTTCAAAAGCAGTGGGAAAAGCCCAGTATCTACCCTGGGGAAGGGGATCCAACACCCCCAGGGACTTTTCCCCCTTCACCAATGTTAATCTTTTATTTCCTTTTCCAAAAAGCCAAGCAGAAGCAAAAGCAGGTGAGTCAAGAAAGGAACCTGGAGTGGGGGGCTCATGGCTATGGTTCTGGGAAAAGTTTTCTGGGCAGTCATTGTTGGAGGTGCAGATGAGAGAGGGGAGGGAGCTTAGAATCTCTGAATCTGCCCCCACACCACCCACCGGGCATAAGGCAGGCACCAGGGCCATGGTTTTACCTGACCTTATGTTCACTCTGCAGGCGGAACATGTTCCCCCATACGATGTGGTGCCCTCCATGCGACCTGTGGTGCTGGTGGGACCCTCTCTGAAAGGGTATGAGGTGAGAGATCCCTGACCCCAAAGAGTCACCTCTATAAAACCTGCCACAGGAAGGCCCCAGGGACAGTGTAAAGGAGTGTTGTCTCTCTAGGGTCTATGTGTAGAAGGGGTGGACTTTGGAGTCATGCATGGGGGTGCTGTCCCTCTCCAAAAGGGCCCTCCATCAGTTCCATGCCCTCCCTCCCAGGTCACAGACATGATGCAGAAGGCTCTCTTCGACTTCCTCAAACATAGGTTTGATGGCAGGTAAGCTGACCTGGCCAGGGATGGCCTAAAAATGAAGATCATGGCTTACCTCCAGATGCCTGTGGCAAGTCTTCTCTAAAAGGAAAGGTGGTAGGAGCTGGGAAGTAGAGGCCTAGGGTCTAGAAGCAAGCTGGGATTCTCTGCCCCCACCCCAGGATCTCCATTACACGCGTCACAGCTGACCTCTCACTGGCAAAGCGATCTGTGCTCAACAATCCTGGCAAGAGGACCATCATCGAGCGTTCTTCTGCCCGCTCCAGCATTGGTGAGAAGTCCCCATCTGCTTCTCCGCCCATATGAGCACTTGTGAGAACCTTCCTCCTCCCTTTTTCTCTTCCCCAGCTCCTTGTGTTTCTGCCCATCTTTCTACCTGTCCAGGATCAGCAAGAACCCACTACATTATCCTCAATTCTCCATTCCCCTATTGCCCAGGCCTTGATGAGTACCCTTTCCTTCCAATTCCTTCCCATCTACTATGTGGAACCCCTCAAAACCTTGCTGGAGTAAGCAGTGGGCAGAGCCCTGGTGAGCTCCGCTGCTCCCTCCCTCCATAGCTGAAGTACAGAGTGAGATTGAGCGCATATTTGAGCTGGCCAAATCCCTGCAGCTAGTAGTGTTGGATGCCGACACCATCAACCACCCTGCACAGCTGGCCAAGACCTCTCTGGCTCCCATCATCGTCTTTGTCAAAGTGTCCTCACCAAAGGTAAGTCAGCTGGGGTTATGGAGGCCCACAAGGCTGCCCCCTAGAATGCAGCATGACTGCTTGGTCCCTGCCTGGGGCACTGAGTTCCCTCTTTTGCTTCTCTTAACACCATTGTGAATCATCCTTCCCTGCAACTGATGCCATTTCACAAGTGGGGAATATGCCCTGTTCTTTCCAAGCCCGGCTCTGCCCAGGGCCCTGAGAGACTCCAGGCTTACCTCTACCCTTCGCCTCAGGTACTCCAGCGTCTCATCCGTTCCCGGGGGAAGTCACAGATGAAGCACCTGACTGTACAGATGATGGCATATGATAAGCTGGTTCAGTGCCCACCGGTGGGTGCCTGGATCAGCTACTCTTGTGCCCATTTTTCCAAAGGTGATAGAGATGGAGGGGGTTCTGCTGAGAGGAAGCCGATATTCCCCTTCACCTTCTTCCTCAGGAGTCATTTGACGTGATTCTGGATGAGAACCAGCTGGAGGATGCCTGTGAGCACCTAGCTGAGTATCTAGAGGTTTACTGGCGCGCCACCCACCACCCAGCCCCTGGCCCTGGACTTCTGGGCCCTCCCAGTGCTATCCCTGGACTTCAGGTAACCAGTGCCAGATACTCAAGCCAAGCCAGGCAAAGCACTGCCCTTCCCTACCCAGATGCTCATCCTTGCGCTGCTATTCAGAAAGCCAAAGGATGGTAGAACCCAGCACTGCTGTAGAGCTAGTGTAGATGTGTGAAGGGACTCCCTGATTACAGAGATGGGTAGTCAGAGATTAGCTTTCTAGAGTTCAAGAGAAACACAATCTCCAAACCCTTCTCCCTGTCTCCCTTGAGGGCACAGCTTGAATTTTGTGGGAGTCAACAGCTCCAGTTTTCTGTGTCTGGAGAGGAAGAATGCTCCGGCCTGTTTCCTTCTTGCACTGTTTCCTGTACTGGGGAACTGAGAGTTGAGGGGGAAGGAATCCCTCATCCAACCAGAAGCCAAGGTAAGGTCTGTGCTACCTCACTGTGCTTTGTTGTATGGCCCCCAGAACCAGCAGCTGCTGGGGGACCGTGGCGAGGAGCACTCACCCCTCGAGCGGGACAGCTTGATGCCCTCAGACGAGGCCAGTGAGAGCTCCCGCCAAGCCTGGACGGGATCTTCACAGCGTAGCTCTCGCCACCTGGAGGAGGACTATGCAGATGCCTACCAGGATCTCTATCAGCCTCACCGCCAACACACCTCGGGGCTGCCCAGTGCTAACGGGCATGATCCCCAGGACCGGCTCCTGGCCCAGGACTCGGAGCACAACCACAATGACCGGAACTGGCAACGCAACCGGCCTTGGCCCAAGGATAGCTACTGATAGCCTCCTGCTGCCCTGCCCTGGCAGGCACAGGCAAAGCTGGCCGGGGCACCCACTCCAGGCAGGGTGAAGTTAGACTGGCATTAGGCTGGCACTAGGCTCAGCCCCCATGACCCCCTGCCCAGCTCCAGCTTCAGAGCTGCCTGGCACCCCTGGCACCTTCCTTCTCCTGCACAAGAAGCTGCCCCACTGGGCAGTGCCCTCAGGCCAGGATCCCCTTAGCAGGGGCCTTCCCACCAGACTCAGGGAAGGGATGTCCCCTCAGTGATAAGAGGGTAGGGGTGTGAGCAGCATGACATGAGTTAAAAACACAGTCCCTGAGCAGGCACAAGTACTAAAAGTCTAGGGACTCAGGGATTGTGCTTTGGGGTCCAAGGGTCTCCACTCACCTCACTGCCACACATTAGAAATGAGACAATCAAAGCCCACCACCCGTTAGCTGAGTTGGGCATCCACATATGATACCAGAGCAACAGGCTGGTCAGGCTGGGGCCCAAGAACAGTCTCACAGCTGAAACTCATGGAGGACAGGGCTCTCCTCATCCTGTCAGGAAGCTTCTTAACATCAAATAGGACCAGGGACCAGGAGCATGGTCAAGCCAAATGAAGACAGGAGCCACCCCGGATTAGGGGTTAGGGGAAGGAGGGCATGTAGCAGAGAACTGGAACAGCTTCCGTCGCCTCCTTGCCTTTCTCATTTTTTTGCCCTTGCATCATCCTGTCATTTGTTCTTCTCCCTCATACCTCCTGGGAGATACGAGCTCCAGACTTTGATCCCTGAATCCTAGCTGCTGCTTGTTATGTTAGGGTTAGATGGGGAGAGATGGGACATGATGGACAGCCCCTAGAGGCCCTGTCTACCCAGCTACTCTTGCCTTACGGCTCTAGTGTGTGACCTACAGAGCATGCTCCACAAGACCCTGCCTCACCCGTCATCAACAATAAACACCATGCATAGTCCCTCAGGTTCCTGTTCTGTGTCTCAAGTCTGAGGAAGTAAAGTATTCCAGCTCCCCTTTTCCCTCACAGGAGCCACTGAGTGGGAGGGGGAAAGGCAGAGCTGGGGGAGGCACTGTATGCCCAGCCCCCTTACCCCTCATGCCAAGATGTTTGGAGGGAAACATTCAGCAAGGACTTATTCTGGAAGATGGGGAACTATCACAGCTTCCCATAGTTGCAATTTGAATCCTGTGTCCTTGCCCAGCTCCTTCTGAGGGGTGCATAAGAGGCATGCTGGGGAAGGATCCTGCATTCCCCTCACCACAACCTAACTCAGCCAAGCCATGGTGTCCACATCTCCTTCACTATCCATTCCCATAAGCAATGGACCCAGCAACCAGGGAACACAAGCAAATGTACCCAGACCAAGTGTCAGGAGACAGCATGGAAGTGGTTCCAACTGTGCCTCACCTTCCAAAATTTAACATCAGCATTCCTTTCTCATCCATGTGCAAAGCCCCCTGGAGGGTGTCAGGCCAGGGCCACAGTTACATGAGGGTGAAGCAGGAGAGGAGGATGCACAGTGGTCCTGCTGCTATGGCTCTTCACCTCCCTCAAGTCCCACCTGTGGACCTGGACTACCAGCTGGGAGCCCAGCCTCTCCTTTTGTAATTGGCTTTCCCTTTTTTTTTTTTTGAAACAGAGCCTCAAACTGTCACCCTAGGTAGAGTGCCATGGCATCACAGCTCACAGTAATCTCCAAATCCTGGGCTTAAGCAATTCTCTTCCCTCAGCCTCCCAAGTAGCTACAACACCCGGCTATTTTTTGGTTGTAGTTGTTGTTTGGCAGGCCCAGGCTGGATTCAAACCCACCAGCTCTGGTGTATGTGGCTGGCACCTTAACCGCTTAAGCTACAGGCACCGAGCCTTGTGACCTGCTTTCATTCTCCAAGCTGGCCACTATGTCCAATGCTGCCCCTCAAGTCCAGTGCCACAGAGGACCCGGGAGATAGAATTAGACACAGCCTGAATATTCATGTATTATTCTTAGAACATACAAACTTATCTTCTCAGAGAGTAAAAAACAAAGATTTCACTCAGTGACTTAAAGATGGACACAGCCAGCTCACCCTGTCCCCACATCTACTAAAAAAAATTCCCTGGGGGATGATGCCTAGAGTGCACAGCACCCCTTGGCACGGGGCCAAGCACAGGTCTGAAGGATCTCAGCTTGTTTTATAATCCAAATGGGAAAATAGATGTCCAAACGACAGTAAGATTCCATGGTCCATCATCCTCATGGTGCCAGACCTCCCAGGGCATCCAGGGCAAAGATGTTGCTGCAGTGCATACAGTTACAGTCAAGTCTGAGCTGGAAGAGGTCCCATATAGGCAGCTGGGTTTTTGTTCAGTCCGGGGGGGTGTAATGCCAACTAGCTCCCCCATAACCTGGCAAGAGCCCTTGAACCAGTGCGATCCCAAAGCCCACAAAGGGACAGAGCTGGGCCCAGATCTGCAGTAATTTGTTTTTCCTTGCCTCCTGTAGCATCATCATCTCCTTTTGCAGCCCCACACTCAGGGTATAAGCCAAGGAGCCTGATTGTTTCCTAAGCCCCCACAATCTAAGAGTGAGGATGTGGAAATGGGGATGTGAGGGCTGTAGAGAACAGGCATCAGGCAGCTTCAGAGCATGCCCTTGAGCCCATAGGAAAGTGCTGTCAGGCAAAGATGGTCTCTTCCCGGCGCTTCTTGGTGAGGATGGTGCCTGGCTTATGCTGGGCATCTGGGTGGTTGGCTAGCTCTGGGGGACAGGAAGACACTGGGCTTTCCAGGATTGCCTGCTTCAGCTCATAGAACACAGCAGAGTCCTCTTTGGTGAGGAAGGTGATTGCCACGCCACTCTTGCCAGCTCGTCCCGTGCGGCCAATGCGGTGGATGTAATCTGAGGAGTGAGAACATCATTTGCACCAGGCCAGCTTCCCTGGTAAGCAGAGTCTGAAGCCTCTACTTCTATTTTTTTTTTTTTTTTTTTTTTTGAGACAAAGTCTCAAGCTGTCACCCAGGGTAGAGTGCTGTGGCATTACAGCTCATAGCAACCTCAAACTCTTGGGCTTAAGAAATTCTCTTCCCTTAGCCTCCCAAGTAGCTGGGACCACAGGCACCCACCACAACACCCGGCTATTTTTTTTGTTGTTGTTGCAGTTGTCATTGTTGTTTTAGCAGGTCGGGCCGGGTTAGAACCTGCCAGCCTTAGTGTATGTGGCTAGTGCCCTACCCACTGAGCTACGGGCACTGCCTGAAGCCTCCAATTCTAAAGGCATCCTCCCCACTATACCTCCATGGGCAGTAAATATGCCTTGTGCTGCCTGAACCTAAAGTACCCACCATGCTCTTCAAAGTGTCTCACTCCCCACTACCACTACTAATTGTGGTCACTCTATCATGCTGAGATCCAGGGTTGCCTAGCTCCATTCTTCTCCACTCCCCTGAAGACAGAATGTTATCCCAGATGCTGGGACAACAAACTCAGGTGAGGTAAAGAACAGGAGCTCTTCTCAGTGGGACAGGCAACCCTAGACTTGGAGCTGTGAGAGACAGCATCAAAAGCCTCCTAAGTACAACACCCCAGCTTCTAGAGGGATGATAAAAGGAACCTGACCACTCTGGATTAAAGCTGTTCTCCCCTGTACTTACCTTCAATATTTTTGGCCATATCATAGTTGACAACCATAGACACATCCTGGATATCAATACCACGACCAGCCACATCTGTAGCCACCAAAATATCCTTGGCCCCAGCCTTGAGGTTGGACAATGCAAACTCTCGCTGCTCTTGGCCTTTTCCACCATGCAAGGTACAGGCGTTGTACTGTTGGAAGAGTGGTAAGGTGAAGAAAGAGCAATGGGACCATGAAAAGACACAAAAGTTAAGAGAGAATGGAGAGAATGGCTCTGTCTAGAATGGCTAGACAGAGCCTAGAATGGCTCTCTAGGGTGGGAGAGAGCAGTAGGGTAGGAGAAAGGGAAGGAGGCAAGAGAAAGAATGAGTGCAATTGAAAGTAGGGACAGAACAGGTGAGCTGAAGAAAGGGACAAGAGAGAACAGGGTGTGGTGTGGTGGAGACAGACAGAGTAAGGTCAAAGGCAAAGCAGTCAGGGCAAGAAGTGGAGCCAGAAAGAAAGGTACTCAAAAAGAATAAGGAGGATACACCAGGGTAAAAAAGCGGGGATTAAGAAGTTTAAAGAAGTTAAAGAGCTGAGTGGCAAAAACACCCCCTTCCCCTCAAGCACCAGTTTCAGGGGTAAAAGATGCTGTTTATCAACAGTTCCCTCTCAGTCCCATTCCCATCTCCTCTCCTAAACAAATATAAACACAAATAGCTGTGTCCTACTCTATTCCATACCTTCACACTGCCAGAATGTGAGTCTCAGAAACTTTCCCTGGCCCCTGCCCCATTTGGATGAAGACCCAAGACAGCTTGAGCTGTCATTACTGGAATGGACAAGGAGTCTAGCAATTGGCTCAGTTCTCCTTATCCCCTCAAACCCCTTTTCCCTCTGGCCCTGCCTTGTAGATTACAAGAGAGGTTAAAGAATAGGTGAGAATTGAAAATGAGAGCCTAGGGAGTCTAGGGAGCCCTGACAGTTTCAGAAAGGAGTGCCACAGAGGCGAAACTTTGCTCTCTCCAGCCAAACATACCCCCATCTTCTCCAGGGATTTGGCCAACACATCGCAACCCTTCTTCTGGTTGACAAAAATGATGATGGGTGGATCAAAGCCTTGCTCCAAGATTGCCAGCAGCTTTTTCCTGGGGAGAAGAGAAGAAAAATGAGATGCATAAAACCTCCCACTCCAAGCAAAATGCCCAACCCTGACCTATGAACTCCAATCCAGGTTTCTCAACAGCATTCTGTTCCCCACAGCATTCTGTTTAAGGAAACAGAAGCTCTTCAACATGGCAGAGCAATTGAACTGCAGCTACCATTCACATCTAAAGAAGTTTTCAAAGCCCTTTCTTTCTCCACCCATTTCCCCTGGCTCAGCTGGTCCATACCTCTTTTCTGACTCTGACATGAGGAAGACCTTCTGTTCCACACGTTCGTGGGGCTTGCCTGCAGAGCCAATGTATACCACAGCAGGTCGCCGAAGATAGCTCCTGGCCAGACGTTCCACCGCTGGGGGCATGGTGGCCGTGAACATGACTGTCTATGAAAACAGGAGGCTCAGCTCTATGCCCACATAGACACAATCACATATACCACTGTCACCTCAAGCAGCTTAACCCAGAGTAAAGAATATAAAATGTGCCATGGTATAAGCTTTGATAGCATCCACCTTAGGAAATAAGGGTCGTCTGCCCTTCCATTTTTTCTCCACTACCTATTCACTAAGGTACTTTGCATCGTAACAGGAAGGGTTAAGCCCACTTGCTAGCAGCTATAATTCTTAGAAGTAGCATAATTCTTTAGAATCATTTTTTAGGGATAAGCCAAATGGCTCCACCCCTAGCACTGTCAGAAGACTATATCTAGGCACATCTCACCATTCTAGAAGCCCACCTAAGACAAGAAGGGCCTAAGAGCAAGTTAGGGAATATGTCCAACTTTTTCCAACCCAGGGAAGCAGTCTTACTTGGCGGTACTTATGTTTTCCTGACTCAAAGTTAGCTAACATCTTCTCAGGGTCCTCAGCCTCATCCGTGTCTGGCTTCTGGTTGCTGACAGGCATGTGCTCCAGGATCTTCTGGACATCTGGCTCAAAACCCATGTCAATCATCCTATCTGCTTCATCCAGAACCACATAGGTACAGCGGCTGAGCACGAGGTAGCGGTTCTCCAGCACATCAATCAAACGTCCGGGGGTTGCAATCACAATCTGGAGAATACAATATAACCATATATGGCCCGAGAAGATACTCTATTCTTCTCTTTCCTGTAAGCTATCCACCTATCTGGACCTCCAATATTAACAAATATGGACCCTATGTTTAGCAGTGAAAGTTCCTGAGAATTGGCATGAAATCACTTACTGCTTACTTGGATTTTTCTCAGGAATGAAATGGGGTCTCTGAGTAAGGGCCAAGGGTTAGATAGTAGAGGCAAAATCAGAAGAAACTTTCTTATATGGGAAAGAGAAGGGATACTGGGAAGGGGTTTCTAAAGGGATTATACTAAGAGGTCTGCAGAAGATTCAATTCCTACAACAGACTTCTTGTAAAAAGCTTTCCTTCCCTTTCCTGAAATGCACAAAGTCAATGACATGGTCTGGCAAAGTAATTAAGAGCACACAGGCTTTGGATATGAACCTCAGTTTTGCCCACTGCCAGCTGTGTGTTACTTTAGGCAGCTTATTAATCTGAACCTCTGCTTCATCTATAAAAAGGAAATACCACTACCTAGCTCATATGACTGCTGTAAGAATCAATGAGCTAATATATATGATATATATGTTGTATGTGATAGAAACCCTGGGCATAAGTTCTCAACAGTAGCACATACATAGATAAACATGAAGTCCTTTCTTCATTTTGCTGCATATCTATTCCAGAAATTAGAAACAGCCCCCAAAGCCTTCCCAAACAGCAGGCTGGCTGTTGGCTAAGAAAACAAACCTCACAACCCATGCGCAGCCTGAAGCCCTGGTCTTCTCTGGAGATGCCACCAATGACAGCCACAGTACGAATGCCCAGCGGCTTCCCAAACTTGATGGTTTCTTCCTCAATCTGCTGTGCCAACTCACGAGTGGGAGCCAGGATGATAGCATAAGGGCCCTGGTCTGACTCTTCAATCCTATAGTAAATGGGGCATTCCACAGTTTCATGAGCTTAGGTTCTTATCCAACCCCAAACAAGAGCAAGACAAAAATCACTCTTTTAGGGGCAAGCGCAGCAGCTCATGCCTATAATCCTAGCACTCTGGGAGGCTGAGGCAGGTGGATCACCTGAGCTTAAAGGTTTGAAACCAGCCTAAGCAAGAGTGATACCCTGTCTCTAAAAACAGCCGGGCCTTGTGGCAGGCTCCTATAATCCCAGCTATCTGGGAAGCTAAGGCAAGCGAATTGCTTGAGCCCACAAGTTTGAGGTTGCTGTGAGCTATGATGCCACAGCACTTTACCAAGGGCAACAAAGTGAAACTCTACCTCACTCTGTTGCCTGGGCTAGTATGCCATGGTCTCAGCTTAGCTCACAGCAATCTCAAACTCCTGGGTTTAAGTGATCCTCCTGCCTCAGCCTCCCAAGTAACTGGGACTATAGAATCCCGCCACAATGCCCGGCTAGCTTTTATATTTTTAGTAGAGATCAGGTCTTGCTTTTGCTCAGGCTGGTCTCGAACTCCTGACCTGAAGTCATTCTCCTGCCTTGGCCTCCCAGAGTTCTAAGGTTTCAGGCCTGAGTCACCACACCTGACCAAGACAAAGTCACTCTTAAAAGGAGCTATGGGGAATGGGGAGGGTGCAATGATCCTACTTAAAAGTCAGAAATTCTAGGCTAGCAAAATTTTCCAAGGAATGGTCTCTGCCAGCAAAAAATCATACACTTGGCTTGGCGCCCGTAGCACAGTGGTTATGGCACTGGCCACATGCACTGATGCTGGAGGGTTTGAACCTGGCCCAGGACAGCTAAACAACAATGACTACTGCAACAAGAAAAAAATAGCTGGGCATTGTGGCAGGCACCTATAGTCCCAGCTCCTTGGGAAGCTAAGGCAAGAGAATCACTTAAGCCGAAGAGTTTGAGGTTGCTGTGAGCTGTGACGCCACAGCACTCTACTGAGGGTGACAAAGTGAGACTCTGTCTCAAGAAAGAAAAGAAATCATATACTTCTTTGATATCATAATCCAATTTATTCCCTAATATCTAACCCAGAATGAAGAAATGAACTTCTCATTATAGACTTAAAAGAAAACCAAATACACATTTGCCCCTTTCACCTTTCCTATCCAACTAAACCCAACGCCAACTGACACTACCTGTCAATTTTAGGAAGCGTGGTGATCCAGACCAGCAATGGGATGAGAAAGGCTGCTGTCTTGCCACTGCCAGTCTCAGCCACACCAATGATGTCACGATTCTGCAGCCCAATGGGAATTGCCTGACGCTGAATGGGTGTTGGTTCCTGTAGTTACCCAGAGAAAGAGTAATGGGTATAGACAGAATTATACTACCTGAGCTGCTGATGACAAAGCAGGCACATAAGCTAGCACAATGAGAGAACACCACATACAATTCACAAGAATGGGGACCCAAGAAGAAACATCATCACTAAGGGCCAACACTTCTATCAAAAAGTGACAAAGTCACCTTGATGTCCACCAGCAGAGAAGCACCAAATAGTCAAGCAACAAAGTTTTCTATTCCCAAATCAAGTTTGTATCCCCCAGAATGCAGGAACACATCAGGTCTCCTGAGCCAATTTGCCCCTCCTTACCTTGTAGCCACACTTATCAATGACCTCCAAGATGTGTGGGGGCAGAGAAGAGTCTTTCCAGGATCGGATGGGATTGGGGATCTTGCCACCTTTAGTGGTGATGCTATAGTCCTCACGGAAGATCCGCCAGTCCCTGTCTGTCATCTCATCTAACTTCTTCTGGGACCAATGACGATCATCCCAGCGCTGCTTGGCCTCCTTTTTACGAAGTTTGCGGAGTCTTGCCCTGAAGCAGGCCGTGAAGAATAAGCGCAATCAGTACCCTCCAACGCCTTTCCCCAAGGACTGTGGGTTCTTCTCAACCACCCCAGCCCCGCTCACTCACTCCTCTTGCTCCTTTTCTTCCAGTGTTCTCCTCTTCTCCATTAGGTCTCCATAGAAACGAGACTGTTCTCGTTTCTGCTGCTTTAGGTCAATACCTGCAATGAACCCTCTCCCCAGCAACTGCACTTGGTGCCGTTCTTTGTACCTAGAATTGAGACAGAGAAAGAAAAAGGAGAAGGAAGTATTACAGCAATAGGAGGCAAGGGCAGACTAAAATATGTAACAGTTCTCCTTCCTGGACAGGCTCTTTCCTCACCCAGAGGGCTGCCTGAATCCCAGACTGCCAGTTTTCCTATTCCAACTCATCTTACTTCTCCTATCTCTACAATCACCAGCTATCTCTAGGATCATCTAATGTAAGAGACTTAGCACTCAGGCTGGCAGCCACTCACAGGGGGTTGTAGTCAATGGACGTGTCTTCAGATGCATCCCATTCAAAGACAAACTTTCGGTCATTGAGATGCCTTGTTCGGCGCCGCTTTTTGATGCCACCCAGATAACGCTCCTGTCCAAAGAGAGAACAAAAGCACATTGACCTCTAGGCCCAACTCTCCCATGCAGAGATCAGAATGGCCACATCACTAAACCCCATATTTTTACATGGGGGAAAAGTGAAGATAGAGCCAAGGCTGCACCTTAATGGCATGCAGTTCCTTGCTCTTATCCTTCTCTTCCCGGATCTTCTGTCGCCCTTCCTCATCCTCATTTCCATTGGTCTCCCGCTCCATCCTTTCCCTGCGTTCCCGACGTTCCCGTTCCTGAGGGTCTTCTGCAGACCAAAGAAAGCAAAGCTGCAGAAGAGCTCAGAGGAAGAAAAAAGAAGAGGAAATGGAGGGAATCCAGACAAGGGACACCAAATGAGAAAACAAACAAACAAAAAAACAGATTTATGATACAAGGGAAATAGAGATCTAATAGAAAGATTTTTCTAATAAACTTGTCATCCTTCATCTTTCTCTCTTCTAAATTCCAGAGCAAACAGGTTTCTGTATTTCCTGAATGACATTATAATCCATCCCACCCTTTCCTACCCCATCTAGGGGCTATACAGGGTAGAAAAACAAACCCAACATCTTCCTGCCCAAGTCTTGGAACTGTTTCCTTTTCTTCCTCTCTTCTTCAAGCATCTTCTGCCGCTCTTCCACCTCCTGTTGCCGCCGCTTTAGAGCTTCAGCCTCTCGTTCTGCTTTGGAGAGGAACTTGGGCTATAAAGCAGATTGGAACTGTAAACAAAGGATCTTCGAGCAGAGCACAACCATTACAGAAGGGCCAATAGCAGGGAGCATTAAACTTTCTAAAGAAAACACAAATAGGCTCAGGACCCTATTATGGGCTGAACTATGCCCCCCCCCACCAAATTCATATGTTAAAGCCCTAACCCCCAATACCTCAGAATGTGACTGTATTTTATAAACAGGGCCTATAAAAAGATGATTCAGTTAAAAGGAGGCCAGTAGGGTGAGCCCTGATCTAATCTTTTTTTTTTTTTTTTGTAGAGACAGAGTCTCACTTTATGGCCCTCAGTAGAGTGCTGTGACATCACACAGCTCACAGCAACCTCCAACTCCTGGGCTTAGGCGATTCTCTCGCCTCAGCTTCCCATGTAGCTGAGACAATAGGTACCTACCACGACGCCCGGCTATTTTTTTGTTGCTGTTTGGCGGAGGCCGGGTTTTAACATCACCCTCAGTATATGGGTGCGGTGCCCTACCCACTGAGCTACAGGTGCCGCCCGATCCAATCTATTTTTATAAGAAATTTGGATGCAGAGACACCAGGGACACACTGCACAGAAGAAAGACAATGTGAAGACAGAAAATCAGCCATGTCTAAACCAAGGACAGAGGGCTCAGAAGAAACAACCCTACCGACACCCTGATCTTAGACTTCTAGCCTCTAGAACTATAAGAAAACTTCTTTCTGTTACAGCCACCCAGTCTGTGATTTATTTTTTTCTTTAGACAGAAATCTCACTTTGTATCTCTTGGTAGAGTGCCGTGGTGTCACAGCTCACAACAACCTCAAGCTCTTGGGCTTAAGCGATTCTCTTGCCTCAGCCTCCTGAGTAGCTGGGACTACAGGTGCCCACCACAATGCACCTATTATTAGAGGTGGGGTCTTGCTCCTGCTCAGGCTGGTCTCGAACCTGTGAGTTCAGGCAATCCACCCACCTCGGCCTCCCAGAGTGCTGGGATTACAGGAGTAAGCCACCACGCCCAGTCCAAGTCTGTGATATTTTGTTATGGCAGCCTGAGCAGACTAATGCAGACCCCCAAGTTCTTACCTTAGCTTCAGCTTCTTCCTCAGCCTTTTTCTTGGCCAGAAGTTCCTCCAGGGATAATGGCTGGGCCTGAAGATAAAACACAGAACTTCAGTCCATAATGTTTTCTCCCTTTGAAGATCAAAAAGGCAGAGCTTAAGTTGAAAAGGAAGATGAAAAAAATCCTTCCTTGTCTTTACCTTTGGTTTCTTATCACCATGTTCATCCTCTTCATCCTTCTTAGAGTCTCTGTCCTTCCTTGATTTAAAATCTTTTCCTCGGCCAGGAGATAAGCTTTAAGGAAAAAGAACAAAAAAAGTCCATATTGCTTTCTTAACTCAGCCCCTGGATGAGGCTGAAGCTGAACCCCAGAAAGAATATGGAAGTTTTCCCATGACTCAACAAGACTGGCCCGTGGTGATCCATCACGTTGTGAAGCTCTCTTAGCAGGCATAGTCATTCCGCCTGCTCTGAAACCCAATTATGGCCCTGTCTTAGCCCCATTCTACCCAAATCTCCATCTGAGACTAATCTGGGAAGTGAAACTTCACTACTGACATAAAAAATATTTCTTTCTTTCTTTTTTTTTTTTTTAGAGACAGAGTCTCACTTTGTTGCCCTCAGCAGAGTGCTGTGACATCACAGCTCACAGCAACCTCCAGCTCTTGTGCTTAGGAGATTCTCTTGCCTCAGCCTCCCGAGTAGCTGGGACTACAGGCACCCGCCACAACGCCTGGCTATTTTTTTGTTACAATTTGGTCGGGGCCAGTTTCAAACTCACCACCCTTGGTATATGGGACCAGTGCCCTACTCACTGAGCTACAGGCACCACCCAAACATCAAAAATATTTCCTCTAAACAGCAGTTGTATATTGAAAGAAAAATCCTCCTAAACTCTATAATACAAAATGAATTTAGCCCATATGGCCATCCCCACAAGCCAAGGAGATACTTCTAAACATATCCCCTCACCATTTGTCTTTCCTATCTGTCCCAACAACTCTTTCCCCACATGTGCTGTAAGTTTAATCTACAAGAGATTTCAAACAACCCTACTGAGTTTCTATTATGAGTATTCTGTCTTTTGCCTTGAATTCAACCTATACTTTCAGGGCCTGATAAGAACTTTGCATAGAACTTTGCAGAGGAAAGAGAACAAGACACTGGGGTATTAGGCTATTCCAAGAATGTACAGTTTATATTCTGGATAGGAAAATGAATGATCTACTGGCACTAAAGGAATGTTTTGTAGGCCAGTAAGCTTTTCAAATTCTAAATTCTAAGAACATTCCATATAAAGTGACTGGTTTATAATTATATCTTAACAAATATCAGTTGTCATTTCAAAAATTAAATTAATTAATTCTAAAAACAAGTTGACCCTCATAGAGTTGAACTGTGTAATAATTATCATATTTTTTAAGAAAGCTATGTGCTTTCTAAAAATACTTTATAGTAACTACCTGTTAAGATTAACTATCTGTTAAGAGAAATTTACTATCCTATGAAGCCAAGCAGTTCAGATGCAGCCAGGATGAAGGAAGTATTCCCCTAAAGCCCACTCTCATTCCCTCAGGTACCTGGATCGTTTACGGTCCTTGTCCCGTCTGTGCCCATCCTTATCTCGATCTCGGTCCTTTTTATTCCGATCCCGCTCCTTGTCTCGTTCCCGTTCTTTGTGCCGTCGGTCTCTGGAAGACAATAAATTTAAAAAATCACTTGGTATTTCCAGTATATTCCTTCAGCACAGCCCTGAGAAAGTTTCCACACTATCTTCTCCCCAAAGTAATGTTTTATAAATTGAGGAATGTGTTTCCAAAGAAAGATATGAGGAAATTCTAAGGTCTTACAGATCAGAGGTACACTAAGTATTCATTGCAGTGACAAACCATGGACTATGTGAACAGATGAGCTACCTTCCTTCATCATCTGGACCTTCATCTTACAAGTTTCCTCTTAATCCATAACAGCTGAGTCACTAAGGAAAACTGAAAACACTTGCAGGTCCAACTGGAGTAGGGGTAGATTAATGTATCAAAAATAGATGTTTGGCCAGGCACAGTGGCTCATGCCTATAACCCTAGCACTCTGGGAGGCCAAGGCAGGTAGATTGCTTGAGCTCATGAGTTCAAGACCAACCTGAGCAAAAACAAGACCACCGTCTCTACTAAAAATAGAAAAACTGAGGCAAGAGGATCACTCGAGCTCAAATTGGAGGTTGCTGTAAGCTATGATGCCATGACACTCTACTCAGGCCAAAAGCTTGAGACCTCATCTCAAAACAAAAAAAAAAGAAAAATAGACATTTGATACTAGAGGCATCAGGGAAATCAGGAATGAATAAGTCTGAAATGTACACTCCCTCCCCATGTAATAGACATGCAAAGTTACTTCACCTTTCTGTAGACTTGGAACGGGAACGGGAGCGAGAACGGCTGCCTCCTCGACGCCTGTCCCTGGAACGATGCCGCTTTCTGTCTTTAGATGGGGAAGACTTCCGGTCCCGGTCTCTATCCCTCTCTCTGTCAGGAGTCCGAGATCGCTTCCTATCCTCCTTGGAAGGTGATGCATCACGGTCTTTTTTGTCAGCCAGCTCTCCTGCCATCTGTTACGAGTAAGAAAAGTACTTACATACTACATACTGCTCTAAACTGTTTACATATAATTCACTTATTTCAAAACAACCCTATGAGGTAGATCTATTAGTATGCCTACCATAAAAATGAGAAAGCTGAAGCTCAATACATAAAGTAATGTGCCTGGGGACATACAGATAGTAAGTGGCAGAGTTAATAGGCAGTTTGGCTCCAGAGGCCCATTGTTACTCACTGTACTACACTGTTTCACTGTGTTTCCTTTTTATATATTCATTTCTAAATGTGTACAATGAATATGCCATACTTTTGTAATTAAGCTGCAAAAGAGTATTAAAAGTGTTAGTGAGGGGACAGGCGCCGTGTCTCACACCTGTAATCCCAGCACTTGGGAGGTCTAGGCAGCCGAATTGCCTGAGCTCACAGGTTCCAGACGAACCTGAGCCAGAGAGAGACCTCGTCTCTAAAAATAGCTGGGCATTGTGGCGGGAGCCTGTAGTCCCAGCTACTTGGGAGGCTGAGGGAAGAGAATTGCTTAAGCCCAGGAGTTTGAGGTTGCCATGAGCTATGATACCACAGCACTCTATCAAGGGTGACACAGTGAGAATCTGTCTCAAAAAAAAAAAGAAAGAAAGAAAGAAAGAGTTAGTGACACCAGGCACAGTGGTTCATGTATGTAACCCCAGCATTTTGGGGGTTTAAGGCAGGAAAATCATTGAGGCCAGGATTTTAGACCAGCCTGACTAACACAGCAAGACCCTGAGACCCATGTCTTTAAGAAAAAAAAAAATATTCAGCCTGGCAAACAAGAGCAAGACCTTCCCTTAAAAAAAAAAAAAAAAAAAGGCAGGCATAGTTGCTCTTATCTGTACTCTTAGCACTTTGGGAGGCCAAGGTGGGAGACTGCTTGAGGCCAGGAGTTCAAGACCAGCTTGAACAAGAATAAGACCCTATATCTACAAAAAAAAGAAAAAAATTCACAGGTATGGTGGTACATGCCTATAGTTCCAGCTACTCAGCTACTCAGGAGGATCACTTGAGCCTAGGAGTTTGAGGTTGCTGTAAGCTATCATGATACCACTGCACTCCAGCCCAGGTGATGGAGTGAGATCCTGTCTCAAAATAAAAATTAAAATTAAAAAAAAAGGAACTGTCAGTGAAGTGAATAATATTTCAGCTAATTCTAGAAACATCCTATATTGTTTATCACCAAAAATCAGCCAACACACATACATCTAAAGGAGATAAATTATCTTGAGCTCCTAAGGGAGCTGAAAGGATTATGATTGTGTCACTGAACTCCAAACTTGTTGACAAAGCAAGATCCTGCCTCTTAAAAAAGAAAAAACAAAGTTCAAAAGAGAAAAAAATTAAGATTTGGATTATAATCAGTACCACAAGGAAAAAATGAATTTAAATAGAGAAACAAACACACTTTTACCCAGATTAAAAGAAATGTATCCGTAGTTACAATGGAAAGTTTGGTGAGGGTTTACACAGACACTCTGTGAACATTTTTTTCAACTTCCTGCAAATCTATAATTATTTCAGAATAAAACATTTAAAAAAGGAAGGTACCAAAAAGTAGAGTCTGCAAAAGTTCTGACATTCCCTCTCAGATTTTCAGTCTCAACTGTCTTTATTACCCAGCCTCATGAAAGGTTTGCAGGACGCTGAACACCACTCCCACACTGTCAACTGTTCCTTGAATTAGGAAACCTAATTTAGCCAAGAGCTAAAATGACAGCAAGCCTGAATATGCCTCCATTCCATCATCTTCATCCCTAAGTTTGGGATACATTGCCTAAAGATGAGAAAAGAAGAATGAACAAGAAACACTTTCAAAAGGTGGGAAGAGGCCAAGCACAGTGGCTTATGCATATAATCCTAGCACTTTGGGAGGCCAAGGTGGGAGGACTACTTAAGGGCAGGAGTTTGAGACCAGCCTGAGCAAGTGAGACCCCATCTCTATAAAAAAAACAGAAAAATTAGCCTGGTGTGGTAATATGTACCTATAATCCCAATTACTTGACAGGGTGAGATAGGAGGATCACTTAAGCCCAGGAGTTTGAGGTTGCCGTGAGATATGATAATACCACTGTACTCTAGCCCAGGCAACAGAAGGAGACTTTATTTCAAAAAAGAAAGAAAAGGTGGAAACAACCCATTTCATCTCACAATTACCCAGAGAAATGACCTATCTCTTATACATCAGTACAGAATTTCTTATGCATATCACATAGAAATACTCATGTGGCCAGGCACAGTGGCTCACACCTGTAATCCCAGCACTCTGGGAGGCTGAGGCAGATGAACTGCTATAAGAGTGAGACTCTGGGCTTGGTAACCGTAGCTCAGTGATTAGGGCGCTAGCCAGGTACACCAGGGCTGGCGGGTTCGAACCTGGCCCGGGCCTGCTAAACAACAATAACAAAAAAAAAAAATCTGGGGGCAGTACTTGTGGCTCAAAGGAGTAGGGTGCCAGCCCCATATGCCGGAGGTGGCGGGTTCAAACCCAGCCCCGGCCAAAAACTGCAAAAAAAAAAAAAAAAAATAGCTGGGCATTCTGGTGGGCGCCTATAGTCCCAGCTACTTGGGAGGCTAAGGCAAGAGGATTGCTTAAAGCCAAGAGTCTAAGGTTGCTGTGAGCTGTGACGCCATGACACTACCGAGGGCAACATAGTGAGACTCTGTCTCAAAAAAAATAAATAAATAAAAGAATGAAACCCTGTCTCTACTAAAAATAGAAAAACTAGCTAGGCATCAGGGCTTATAACTGTAGTCCCAGGTACTTAGGACACTGAGGCAAGAGAATTGCTCAAGCCCAAGAGTTTGCAAGTGTTTGAGGTTGCTATGAGCTATGATACCATGGCACTCTACCCAGGGTGACAGAGAATCTGTCTCAAAAAAAGAAAAAAGAAAGAAAAAGGCTCAGTGCCTGTAGCTCAGCAGCTAGGGCACCAGTCACATACACCTGGGCTGGTGGGTTTGAACCCAGCCAGGCCTGCCAAACAACGACAACTACAACCAAAAAAATAGCCAGGCGTTGTGGTGGGCACCTGTAGTGCCAGCTACCAGGAAGGCTAACACAAGAGAAGTGCTTAAGCCCAAGAGTTTGAGGTTGCTGTGAGCTGTAACATCATAGCACTCTACCGAGGGCAACTAGTGAGACTCTGTCGCAAAAAAAAGAGAAGACTCATACATCTTCCACTTATAGCCCTGAGAAAAATATCCAAAAGAAAAGCTAGTTTTCCTTTTATCTTTTTGAGACAGAGTCTCACTATGTTGCCCTTGGTAGAGTGCTGTGGTGTCACAGCTCATAGCAATTCTGGGCCCAAGCAATTCTCTTGCCTCAGCTTCTCGAGTAACTGGGACTACAGGCACCTGTCACAATGCCCAGCTATTTTTGGGTTGCAGTTGTCATCGTTGTTTAGCAGGTCCGGGCTGGGCTCAAAGCCACCAGCCTCAGTGTATGTGGCTGGCGCCCTACTCACTGAGCCACCGGCACCACCTCAGGGAAGAATTTTTAGTTGACATTTAAGCTGAGACTGAAATGATGGGAAAGAAAGCCATGCAAAGATCAGGGAAAAGATCAGTAGGTTGAAAGGGCAGCAAGTACTAAGGCACTTGGGGCAGGAACTGCTTAGTTAAAATCAAATTTGTGTGACTGAGTAGCACTGACCCAGGAGGAAGACTGATGGAAGATTGAGTTCAGTGTAGTAGGCAGAAGTCAGATCATGAATATGTGTTACAGGCTAGGGCAAAAAAATAAATAAATAAATAAATAAAAGAGTGAAACCCTGTCTCTACTAAAAAAGAAGAACTAGCTGGGCATCAGGGCAGATAACTGTAGTCCCAGGAATTTAGATTTTAACTGCAATGAGAAACTCAGAACTTTAAACAGGAAGTGGGCTAGGTACAATGATTCATACCTATAATCCTAAAACTCTGGAAGGTCAAAAGTTTGAGACCAACCTGAGCAACATAAGGAGACCTCATCTCTACAAAAAATAAAAAATTAGCTGGGCATGGTGGTACATGCCTCTAGTCCCAGCTACTCAGGAGGCTGAGGTAGAAGTATCACTTGAGTTTAGGAGTCTGAGGTTGCAGTGATACATGGTGATGCCACAGCACTTTAGCCCAGGCAACAGGGCAAAACCTGGTCCTAAAAAATAAACAGACTAGGCACAGTAGTTTACGTCTTTAATCCCAGTATGTTGGGAAGCCAAGAGGGAAGGATCACTTGAGCCCAGGGGTTTGAGACTAGCCTGGGCAACACAGTGAGACCCCCATCTCTACAATTTTTTTTTTTAATTAGCTGGGTGTGGTGGTGCATACCTACGGTCCCAACTACTTGGGGGGCTGAGGCAGGAGAATCACTTGAGCCCCAGAGTTCAAGATTACAGTGAGCTGTGACTGTATCACTACACTACAGCCTGGGTGAGGGCAAGACCCTGTCTCTATAAACAAACAGGAAATGATATAATCTAATTGTACATTTTAAAAGAATTACTTTGATGACTTGCAAGAAGATACAAAGTAGTGAGGTAAGAGTGAAAATAGAACCACTGGGAGTGCTATTATAGTAATCTAGGCAAGAGATGACAATGGGTTGTTCTAGGAAGGTGGCAACTAAGATGGAAAGAAGTAGAAGCTTCAGGGTATTCTGGAGGCAGAGTTGACAGTACTTACTGATGAAGGGAAAGGGGAAAAAAGGGACATAATGACAGCTCCTAAATTTATGGTTGGAGAATCTAATAGTTGTGACATCATTAGCAAATCAGTTGGAATAAGACTGGGAAAGCCTATTTAAAGACATTTAAAGGCTAAAGTAACTCCATCTCAGATGATAATCCACCATGTTGCTTTCTGATTAACCCCAGTCCCAGGACAGCCTCAGATTTCCAGTTTATCTATTGATCCTTGTATAAGAGCACATACTTATTATAAATCCTGCCCTAGCTCCATTGTCATAAATGCATAGTTATCCTAAACCCTGACCTTAAACAAATCCCTATGTCTTCCTTCTGAAGCACTTATATCCTTTCACTATATTATATAAATTTGGGTTGTGGGGGCGTAAAGGCATAGAGCACCACCTGTTCTGCATATGCCCACAACGTCTATCCATAAGTTCCCCAATAAAACACCCTATACCAACAAACTGAATTTGTCTCCCTCATTTTTTGGTTTCTCAGTTCCTTCTGCATTTGGGGTCACTTTGCATATATAATTTCTTTGGGAAAGAGAACAGATTGAGAAGGAAATCAAAAGTTTAGTTTTGGTCGGGTTGAGTGTGAGATGGTAAGACAACCAAGTGGAAATTACAGCAAGGCAGATAGAAATACAAATCTGGAACTTAAGAGAGAGGGTCTGGAGATAAAAATTTAAGTCACTAATATATGGAAGGCCTTTGAAGCCATGAGGCACTAAATGATATTACCTAAGTACCTAGTATAAAGGAAAAAAATAGAAGAGGGCTTAGAATTGAGTTCTGGAACATTTTAACAGGAGTTAGCATAGAATGCTCCAGATAAAAAGCCTGGAAAGCAGTAGGAGCTGGTGTGAAAGGAGAAAGACAAGTAAAGTAAAACAACACAGAAGCCAAAAATGTGTTTCAAGAAAGGAGTGATCAACTGTGTTAAGCACCATTCAAGTGCAGAAAAAACTAGGGAACAGAGAAGTGACCATTACATTTGGAAAAATGGAGATTTGGGTGACCTTGACAAGAGCTGTTTCAGTGGCATGGAAGAAGTAGAAGCCTGAGTGGAGTGGGTCTGGAAGAGAATGAGAAGTGAGAATAACAAGAGGGTAAATACAGGTAACTTTTATTACAGGTTATACTTATCACAAGGGCCAAAAACCAAGCTGACTTTGGCCAGCAGCCTTCCTCTCAAACTTCCAGATCTTTTAATTCTCAGTTATTGTAGGATAAGGGTAGATTCTTTTTTTCGTCCAATAAAGTATTTATCAAGCATCTGCTATATGCAAGGCACAATACTAGGTGCTGTCAGCTACAAATGGAAGCTTTTGGAACAATAGGGGGTTATGAGACATAGATCAAGACGAGTACCAAGGCTCAGATGAAGTATGGGAGTTTCGAGGAGTTTCCTTTCATTTGTAAAAGGTGACGCGGAAGACTCCGTAGAGGAACTGGATCTTGAACCTTTAAGTATAGGTAGAATTTGAAGATATGCAATTAAAGACGCGGAAAAGAAGGCATTCCAGCAAAAGAGAAAATACAGGAGGCGCAGAGGCGGGAAAGCAGGGACGGGTTCTGGGAGAAAAGCAGGAGTTCCAGTTTGGCTAGAGCAAAGGCCACTTGAAGCATGGAGGAATACGGTCAGACTGAGGGTATCACGGGCACTATGCTCGTGGGCAGAAGCCTGGGACAGTAATACCGTCCCGAGATGTGGCCTGTGCCCCCAGCACAGCCCCTGGGGCCCGCGCCCCTTTGCTCTTGCCCGTCAGAGCTTCCCGGGTTCATGCCCCTTCCCTGAGACGTTCTTTCCCGCCTCGTCCCGGAGGCAAGGGCCACCGCCAAGCCCCGGCTCTCGCACTCTCTGCAAGCTCGTGGGAACCATCTCCACCGCCTGGGACTCACCACCCTGAGTCTGAACCGCCCAACGCGGCCTCAACGTCGCGGAGCAGTCGCCATCTTTCCAGTTTCCTGATCGCCGAGCTGCACCCCTGGCCGCGCTGCAGGCTGGGAAGGCGAGTTCCCGGTGCCGGCAGCCCAGGCCAACAGTGAGGCCTAGGAACTACCAATCCCAGAATACACGGCGCGAGCGCCGACCCTCACGCCGCGTAGTCTGCTGGGCAATGTGGTTCACCAAAATTTGCATCTGCGGGAAGGAGAGTTTTCCGTGGGCAGGCTTCCTGGCTTGAGGTTCTCCAGCCGCGCAGTCTTTCTGGAATCTGTTGATCCCTCGACACTACTGACCACTGTCGTGGTCCGTGGCTAATGGCGGAGGAATTTAAGGGCTTCTTTAGATCTCTATAGCGCGTAGGAGTAAAGCAAGAAACACCGTTTGTAGAAAAGAGTTTTTATAAAAATACTTTGAGATAGATTATGGGCCCCATTTCACAGCTGGACAAATAAAGATTAGGTTACAGAAGGAGCCTAGTATTTAACAATGAGGGTGATACAATTCTCCATTGCGCAGAACTATCCCTTTGGAGGACATTTTAGCAACATTGGCCCCACAGAGAGGTGAATGCCATAACAACTCCCAGTTATTGTAATAACTCGAAATAAGCCCACACAATGGATACCAGAGTCCTCCGGAAGGATAGTATCTCCTGGACTCTGACACCTGTTTTCTCAACATTCCAGATGGGACCCTGGCTTTCTCAATTTCTTGCCCGTTGGAATCTGGCCAGTTGTTGGGCTATTTTTGATATTTTTTGCTTCTTTCTTCCTCCTAGATTCCCCCCCCTAAGCCCCTCGCTTCATCCACTGAGCTTAATTGTATGTTCACTTTATTTCTCTTTGGTCTTATGGGTTCATAATTATTCCCCTACAAATAAACAAAACACTGCAACTGCTAGGCTAGAATGATTTAGATAACCAAAAGTTTCTAGTGCTTCCCTTCCCATTTTCCTATCATCTGCTTTGTTGTCTCAATCCTACCCGGCTGTAGGTCTGGCTTCTCTCTCTGAATATACCTTCTGTTCTCAAGGAAAGCCTCGGGATAGACCTAAATAATCTTAAATCCCTGAGCATCATGCACAATGGCCCAAAGTAACCCTAAGAGACGGACACTCCTGCTTTTAGAATTCTGCAGCCTCTCACTTGACGTCTGCAGAACCCTGAGGGAACTGAAGGGAAAGGAAGTCTGAAATCTATTAGGAGTAATTCACCAAGTAGACACTAGAGGGCTCTCCACGCACAGACTAGAATCCCAACTAACAATCAGACCAATAATGATAGACCAGAATCTTTTAGCTGTAGTTTATAATGCTCATTGAGAATCTAAGCGCACAACTCTGGGCTGGACACTTAACCTACGTTATTTTACTTAGTTCTCATAAGAGGGTGAGATGGGTATCATCTCCATTTTGCTGATTAGGATATTGTGACCCAGAAAGATTAGGCCTTTAAAGGCCACATAGTTAAAAGAATGGAGCCAAGGCCAGGTGTGGTGGCTCATGCCTGTAATCTCAGCACTCTGGCATGGTGAGGCAGGTGGATTGCTTGAGCTAACGAGTTTGAAACCACCCTGTGCAAGGGCCAGACACTCGTCTCTAAAAATAGTCAGATGTTGTGCAGGGCCTGTCCTGAGGCAAGAGAATTGCTTGAGCACAGGAATTTGAGATTGCTATGAGCTGTGATGCCACAGCACTCTACCCAGGGTGACAGAGTGAGACTCTGTCTCCAAAAAAAAAAAATAGAATGGAGAAGGCCAGACGTGGTGGCTCATGCCTGTAATCCTAGCACTTTCGGAGGCCAAGACAGGTAGATCACCTGAGCTCAGTAGTTAGAGAACAGCCTGAGCAAGATTGAGACCCCATCTCTAAAATATAGCAGGGGCTCAGCACCTATGGCTCAAGCAGCTAAGGCGCCAGCCACATATACTTGAGCTGGCAGGTTCGAATGCAGCCCGGGCCTGCCAAACAACAATGATGGCTGCAACCAAAAAATAGCCGGGCATTGTGGCGGGTGTCTGTAGTCCCAGCTACTTGGGAGGTGAAAGGAGGATAATTGCTTAAGCCCAGGAGTTGGAGGTTGCTGTGAGCTGTGATGTCACAGCACTCTACCCAGGGTGACAGCTTGAAGCTCTGTCTCAAAAAAAGAAAAAATAAAATAAAATAAAAATAGCAGGGCGTTGTGGTGGGCACCTGTGGTACCAGCTACTTGGGAGGCTGAGGCAAAAGGATTGCTTGAGCCCCAGAGTTTGAGGTTGCTGTTAGCTATAAGGCCATAGCACTCTACCAAGGGTGACAAAGTGAGACTGTTATCTCAAAAAAAAAATAAAGAATGGCAGCAAAATTCAACTCAAAGAGTTATTTAACTTCAGAGTCTGTTTTCAGGCTACCATTTTCATTGTCTTTAAAAATGAGTAAATTGAGACCCAGAAAGGTGATAAAGCTTGTCTATGTTCATAGTGGCAGAATTCTTCTAGTATTTGTGTAAACCTCCCTCATGATACAAGTAAGACATTGAGCTTAAAGGGTACTCATTTGTCTTACCCCACTAGTTCCCTCACAAACATCTTTAGAGATAGAGATAGAGGAAATATACTCTAGTAAGGACCATTGGAGAGTCCTTTTTAGGTATAACATGCTTAGCAGTAAGGGGTCCATGGGATTCTAGTTAATGGTGAGACCTGGTTTGCTTAAGCCCAGGAGTTTGAGGTTGTAGTGAGCTATGACACCACTGCATTCTAGCCCAGGCAACAGACTTTGAGACCCTGTCTCAAAAACAAATGAACAAAAACAAAGGACTCTTAAGTTCCCCTGAGCCATAGAAAACATTTTCTTTTTTTTTGAGACAGAGTCTCACTATTTTGCCCTCAGTAGAGTGCTGTGGCATCACAGCTCACAGCAACCTCAAACCCTTGGGTTTTGTGATTCTCTTGCCTCAGCCTCCCAAGTAGCTGGGACTACAGGCATCTGCCACAACGTCCAACTACTTTTTGTTGCAATTGTCATTGTTGTTTAGCTGGCCCAGGCTGGGTTCGAATCCACCAGCCTCACTGTATGTGGCTGACGCCATAACTACTGTGCTGCGGGCGCTGAGCCAGAAAACATTTTTTAAGAGACTAGGTCCCAGGCATGGTGGTTCACACCTGTAATCCTAGTACTCCAGGAGGCCAAGGCAGGAGGATTATTTAACGTCAGGAGTTTGAGACCAGCCTGAGCAAGAGTGAAATCCCTATCTCTACAAAAAATAGGAAAAATTAGCTGGGCATGGTGATGCATGCCTATAGTTCCAGCTACTACTTGAAAGGCTGAGGCATAAGGATTGCTTGAGTCCAGAAGTTTAAGGCTATAGCAAACGGTGATTGGGCCACTGCACTCTATCCTGAGTGACAAAGCTAGACCTTGTCTTTTTTTTTTTTTTTTTTTTTTTTGAGACAGAGTCTCATTTTGTCACCCTCAGTAGAGTGCTATGGCATCACAGCTCACAGCAACCTCAAACTCTTGGGCTCAAGCAATTCTCTTGCTTCAGCTTCCCAAGTAGCTGGGACTACAGGTGCCAACCACAACTCCTGGTTGTTTTTGTTGTTGTTTTTGTTGCAGTTGTCATTGTTGTTTAGCAGGCCCAGGCTGGGTGCAAACCCTCTAGCCTTGGTGTATTTGGCTGCTACCCTAACCACTGAGCTACAGGCACCAAGCTGAGACAAGAGTCTTGCTCTCTTGCCCCAGCTAAAGAATAGTGACATCATGTTAACTTACTGCAACCTCAAATTCCTGGGTTCAAGTGATGGTCCTGCCTCAGCCTCCCAAGTAGTAGCTAGAACTTCAGGCACCCACCACCACCCCAGCCTATTCCTAATTTTTTCTTATTTTTTGTACAGGGAGAGGTCTTACTCCATTGCCTAGGCTAGTATCAAACTTATGGCCTCAGATGATCATCCTACCTCAACTTCCCAAAATGTTGGAATTACAGATGTTAGCCACTGTGTCTGGCCCATAGTAAACATTTCACAAATGTTAGCTATTATCATTTATGAAGTTAAACATGAAAATGTAGGTAAAGCCCTCAGCTTAAGTACTCAATAAGTACATGGTATTGAGTACTTTTTACTTCCAGCACTACACTACCAAACTTGGAAAACAAGAGCTGTAAATCACTGAGAAGGGAAGTTAAGGCCCCATCAACAGACACTGGGATTGGAAGGTCATGAAAGCAGATGTCACCTCTCTTTGAACTAAGAGGAAACCAGAACCCCAAGATCCTCGGCCAGCATAAGCTTGGACTGTCCACTACGGTGTCCCCAGCTAAATTCGTCCCCTACAGGGGGTAGGATCTCAGCAGCTTAGATTTTCTGATGATTGCACCCAACCTTGTCTCTTTCCATCAGACTCTGGAGGGCAGTGGCTCTCAACCAGGAGTGATTTTGCCCTCAGGATCATTTAGCAATACTGGAAACATTTTTGTTTGTGACATTTGGAGGTGCTAGTCATCTAGCACCCAACAGATGTCAAGGAGGCTGTTAAACATCCTTCTTTGCATAGGACAGCCCCCCCCACACACACACAAAAAAAGCATTATCCAGTCCAAAATGATGGTAGCTCCAACACTGAGAAACCCTGCTAAAGGGCTAAGGTGTTCTTCCTTGGCTTAGCAGGACTTGGGTGGAGTTGAGGGAGGACAATGCAGGAAGAGGAGAGGAGTTCCTTGTTGGAGGTGCTAGGGAACTGTGGAGGCAGCCTCTCTGCAACCCACGGAAAGGGCCCTGGGCGAGCTTTTCCCTCATTGTCAATGACCAAACAGAGGAATCAATTTCTTCATATGTGTTATATTTTTCATTAATAAATAGGTTTTCTTCTTTAAACACAGAACATATAACAGATTGAAACACTCCCCCCTCCCCCCATTCCAAAGACAAGAGTCTATAAAACAAATGCCAGCTGTACTGCCCTAAGGGCAGAAAATGTCTGGTAACCCCCACCCAGCCCTGCCCCTGCAGCACCACCACCCCCACACTCTACAAGAGAAGGGGGTCTGGGGCTTCTCCCTTGGACCCTGGGGACTTAGGTGAGAAGCATGTGAATGTATGATGTCACCTCTTCATGAGGCATGGGCTATGCAAAGATGAACTTTCCTTCTATGGGCTCTGACTAGCTCCTGCCTTTCTGATTTCAGTTACGAAGCACCTGAGCTAAACTCCCAAGGGAGCTGCCTCTTGGCTTCCCCGTTCTCCATTCCTTTGCTGCCTCCTTAGCGGGGAAGGGAAGAGCTCAGGGACCCTTCCCATTCCCCGCCCGCATGGAAACACTGTGTGGAAGAGGCATGATGCTGAAGGTGAGGCTGCTGGAGGCCCCAAGCCCAAGAGGCCAGCATGCCCTCTGTCCCCCCACACCTTTCCTTCTTCTGGAGTGGGAGGCGCCAGGGCAGCCGCCCCCTCCACAACCTAGTGCCTGGCTTGGGGTATGATGGTTCTTTCAGTGTCAGGTCCTCACGCCGGGCCTGGCTCCTTCCTCATCCCGTTTCTGTCTCCTTCCAAGCCCTCGCTGTGGCCATCTGAAAAACTCATGTCCAGTGTCCTAAATTGTCTCATCCTCCCTCTCCCCGTGCCTCTGCACCCCAAGGGAGGAAGTGGGGGGCTGTCTCCCCCCTCCAATTCCCACTTCACATGATGGAACAGCTTTTGGCCTTTTCCTTCTTGAAGGTAGAAGAGATGAGTTCAGAGCGACTGGGGAGGTGGAGCAGTCGTTTAGAGAGGCTTCGGACAGGGCTCTTCGGGGGCATTGGGCTAGGCTTGTTCAGACACACCATGGATGCTGTCCGAAAGATGCTGTGGATACTCTTTTCTGAGGTAAAAGCTGAACCTTCCAGGTAGATTTCTGCGCCCAGCTGCTTGGCTATCACACAGCCCTGCAGGAGAAGGTGAGGTCATGAATGCAGTGTCCAAAATGGCTCTGTGGCCAGGTCCAGTGACTCACGCCTATAATCCCAGCACTCTGGGAAGCCGAGATGGGTGGATTGCCTGAGCTCATGGGTTTGAGACCAGCCTGAACAAGAGTGAGACCCAGTCTCTGAAAATAGCCAGGTGTTGTGGTGTAGTCTCAGCTACTCAAGAGGCTGAGGCAAGAGAATCATTTGAGTACAAGAGTTTGATGTTGCTGTAAGCTATGACATCACGGCACTCTACCAAGGGTGACAAAGTGAGACTCTGTCTCAAAAAAAAAAAAAAAGGCTCTATAAAAGTGCCTTCCATGTGCCACTCCCCAGGGCTACTCCAAAGGGGACCCAACTGCCAGTACCACCACCCCCCTCTGCTGATTATTTTTGTTAAGATGATGCCTATCTGCACATTAGAAATCACCTGGGATGCTCTTAAAACTATACTGGCGCCAGACTGAGTAAATCAGATTGTAACATGAAACACTGGGTTAAAAGAAATGATCCTTCTACTCCCATATGCATAAGAAATTACCCAGGGCAGGCACGGTGGCTCATGCCTATAGTCCTAGCACTCTGGGAGGCCAAGATGGGTGGATTGCTTGAGCTCAGGAGTTCAAGACCAGCCTAACCAAGAGTGAGATCTCGTCTCTACTAAAAATAAAAAAAAAAACAGCCAGGCGTGGTGGCACATGCCTATATATGTCCCAGCTACTGTGGAGGCTGAGGCAAAAAGATTGCTTGAGCCCAAGAGTTTGAGGTTGCTGTGAGCTATGATGACACCACAGCATTCTCTCTGAGATGACAGAGTGAGACTCTGTCTCAAAAATAAATAAATAAATAAAATTATCCAGGAGTCTTGTCAAAAATGCAGATTCCCACCCATCTCTTTCTCCCAGAGTGATTCTGTAGGTGTGGAGACAAGAATTTGAAATTCTAACAAACACTTCTAATAATCCTAATACAGGTGGTCCAAACAAGGCAATCTTAGAAACGCTAGCACACACAGGAATGGCTCACCTACTGACCTATAGCATACACAAGTACCTACTACTTCTATCCAGGTGACTAGTTTTCTAATTATAACACCAATTATAACACCAATTATGTCTTGCCACAGTTTCAGCAAGGGTGCGCTGCCTGCAGCTGTCCTCACCCCACCCTCCAATACATGCATGCGCGTGCGCACACACACACACCTCTAACACATGCACGCGCATGCACACACACACACCTGCTCATAGGAAATGGGTGCCTGCTTCTGGTGTGACAGCTCCATCAGAGTGCTCAGGTCTGTTCTCAGGTCTGTCTTGCAGCCAATAAGCAAAACACGAGTGCTGGGACAATAATCTAGGATTTCCGTCCTCCACTGAGGGCCAGAGCAGAAAGAAGGGAAGGAGAAGGCAGAAGGAGGGAAGGTCAGTGGTGTACTGATACCAAGAGAAGCTCAGTTGGCAACATCGTACACACCACCCCACTTATCACCAGCCCAGTCCTCCCTCTGAGTCATAGCATCTCCACTGCACTAATTACATCATCTTCCTGCCCATGAGGCCTTTGCGGCCACCACAGTACTTACCCAGGAACCTGTCCCCTCAATCAACAACCCAGTCACCAGAAAGAGCACCAGACAATTCTCCTCCCACTCTCTGCCAAGCATAGAGGATATGGATCTGCCTCCTCACCCTAATCAAGGGGCCTCACAAGTCCAAAATGCCAACCAGTCTCTTCCCAAGGAATGGACATAATCCCAGCACCTTCTGAGAAACTATGATAGTTCTGTAAGGTTTCCTGGGACTCCTCAGTATAGGCAAATCCACCCAGACACAAGTGTTTCTCATCAATAGTTTAGCTCAGACCTGCTTGGCTTGCCCAGTCTCAGTGGGCCTGGGAACAAGATCTCTTGAAGCTGCCTCCAAAGGTCCCATCCCTGATCCTCAAGCATATACCCTAAAAACTCTCTGACTCAAACATTTGCATGCTGGGCCTCTAGTGAAGCAGTACAAGGTATAGGGTTGAAAGGCAGGAGGCAAAGGGAGAAGGAGAGCTGGACTCTGGTCTCAGATCCGTAGCTAATGGTGTGGCCTCGGGCAAATCTCTTCCTTCCCCTGGCCTCAGTTCCTTGCTGTTTCACATGAGGGAATTAGATGACAAGGTCCCCAAGATTCCTTCTTCTCATGCTGAGTTAGAGATGTAGAGTTTATCTAGCGTTACCTTCTTGAGTGCACTGTCCACTGTTTCTGGACGGCTGATATCAAAGCATAGTAATACTGCATCTGAGTCGCTGTAGCAGAGAGGACGAACATTGTCATAGTAGGGAGATCCTGGTGTAAGGAAAAAAGAAGTGATGATGAGCCATGGTATTTTCTGATCCCTATAGGCCTAAGTCCAAAGAGACTGGGAATATCATCCTTGATCCCAAAGGATCCACCCATCTCCCAGAGGAATGAGCTACAGCCTAGAAACTTGGGATCTGACCACCTGCCAGAGGCAGTACGAGAATATTTCCCTTAGTCCAACAAAAAAGGGAAAGAGGGCAAAATAAAGGTGGGTGACATATAAATTGATCCTGTCTGGGTCTCCCTCAGAAGACTTACTTTGAGATCTACTAGTTTTCTGAGTCTCAGACCAGGCTCCCAACCCCTGCTTGTTTTAGGTTTCCTCTTTCCCTCCTGCTCCAGGGTCTCCCCAACGAAGAAACAAACCTGCCTGTTACATAACTGGCTGCCCTGTTTCTTTACCATGGGTCAGAACTCCAGGAGCTTGGAAAGGGAGGGAGAGCATCAAGGGTTCAGCACCCCACTCCTCTACCCTCCCAAATCACTTATACTGAAAAGGGCAAAAGGGGAGCTGTAACCCCTATCCCTAAGATCTCAGGAAGGCAATCTGAAAGACAGCAGCACCAATAGCTGGGGGTTTAGAGGCTAGAGCAAGGGTCCTTCATTTGGTCCCCTGTGGGAAAATACTAGGAGCAGAGCCTACCCCCCTCCACCCTGGGGAAGGAGCAGTAGCGGATTTGGAACCCAGACAATTCATGCTCAGAATAGCAAGCAGCCCCTCTCCCTGCACCGCAATCGCCATGGAAACTGGGGGGAATCCAAACTGGGGGGTGGTCATTAAGAAAAAAGGAGTACAGGGTAGTTGGGACAGCTACCTGCTCCTTCAGCAATCACCCCCATCCCTTTCTGAGGTGGGGTCTTACCACTGCAGCACTGAGGAACAGAAGCACTGCAGCACTGGGAAGGGGGGAGGGGAGGAGGCCTCCATTTTGGCTCGATCCCCCTCCCCTAAGACCAGCAAGTGAATAATGGGAACAGGATCTATCCTGGCCCCAGTGTTGGGAAGCCCTGTCCCACACACCACCAGCCACTTCCTCCTTCCTTATAGGAAGCTAACCTGAAAGAGGGAGTTTGAGAATGACTGATAGCCTTTATCCTTTCTGAAATTAGGAGATGGGATGTGACAGGGAATAGAAACCACACTTGCTGATTTTCCATTATCTGAATTGGGATTCAAGGGTTGCATTCTGACTGTGGGAGGAGGAGGAAAGCAGCAGGGGGTTTGGGCGGTGGTAGTGAAAAGAGATGAGCTGCAGTAAGATTCTGGGAAGATTGGAGGTGGGAGGGTGCAGCAGATGAAAAACCAAAAAACCATATATCATGCATCCAAGCTGCATTCTAGTCCAACCCAGCCAGCATAGCACAGTCCAGGATAACCAAAACCCTGCCTCCCCACCCCTGGAACTGCAACAGCGAAAAACATACCAGGTTAAGGAATGTTTGTTTGGGGTGCGGGGAAGCAAGAGGAAGTCTCATTTTCTGTCTACCCTTTCCCTACCCCCAACCTTTTCAGACCTCAAAATTGGAGCATGGTATAACAGGACATCATATTTATTATATATAACAGGAAACCCCTGATGATTTATAGTTCCTTTTTAAACTCAGCCTGAAGATGCATTTTGGGGGAGGAGTGGATTTTATTTTCTTTCTCTTATTTCTGGATTTTATTCCTTAATTATAACTCTAAGCCAGTCTGTTTAAAAAGGTCTGGGCTAAAAAAGATGTGGGAAGGGGTCAGAATCAAAGCAAACAATACCGGAACACTAAGGGACTGGGGTTGACAGGCTGGAAAAACACTGTTTTCTTTACATTCTAGAGAAACAGAGCATCTTCTACCTCACCCCGGTTCAGGGAAAACCGTCAGAGCCAACCCCCTTGCACCCTGCTGGCCACTATTCACACCATGACTATGCCCTATATTAAGCCATTTCCCCCACCCTGGAAACATCAATGATGCATTGCTTCATCCTGAGCCGCAGAAGTGTGACGAGTGGAGCTAAGCTGCGGCAGGAGGACAGTAGTGGCCGGAGATGGAATCCAGGAAAGAAAACTGAGTGTGAGCAATATTTCCCCCAGAGCAGGCTTGTCTCCCTGCCCTAACCACAAAAGCCCCCCACAAAACTGCTTTCTGCCTCTTATTTGGCTTTGCTCTCTGGAAGGAAAGGTTGTGTGCATGGTGTGTGTGTGTGTGTGTACTGGGTGGCAGGGAATGGAAATCGAGAAGCTCCATTGACTGCCCCCCCCACCCCCCCAGTATTCATGGGTCCTTTCACTCACCACCCAAGCCTTCTAAATGATGGAACTAGACCCACAGAAGTGAGTTCTGTGGGGTTCATCTACTCTATAGTCATGGACCATTCAACTGAGTTGACCAACTGCCATCCCTCCCCACAACTAAAGAATCTTCAGGTTTCCTGGCAAGCACTATACTCCTCTCCACCAAATAGAAAAACAATTTCTAAAAGACAGCAGCTGCAGCAGACCAGTGGAAGTGCAAAAGGGGCATTTGGGGCCACAGTCTTACCTGAGGTATCCCAGAGACTAAGCTCCACTCTCTGTTCCTCTGTCTCCAAACAGGCTGTGTAATTCTCAAACACGGTGGGTACATAGGTCTGTGAGAAGAGAGGAACCATTCACACCCAGGTATCCTATTCTCTGAACCCTCTAAACCCCCTGGTTAGTGTTGGCTATATAAGCACTCACCCAAGTGAGACCCAAAAGTGACAGGAGATAAAGAGCCAGAGGTGGGGATACGTGGGGCTGGAGGGAAGGGGCTGTCCAGGAGCAAGCCCCCATATCCTAGATGGCCAGGGAGGGTCACACACACATACAGAGAGACTCCTCTCATCCCTGGAATTGTTGGTCTCCCAATTTTAGTGAGCCACAAGCCAATTCCAGCTTTTCATCTCCCCCTACAAGCCTCTTGGACCAGGTGAACAGAAGGGGCAGCAGAAGCCTGCCTGGCAACACACTCATTGAACCTCTGCGGAGGGGCAAGGGGACAGGAAGGGACTGCGTCAAGGAGAAACCCCAGGTTCTCCAGTGCCTCCAGTTCCCTCTCCCAAGAGCAGACGCCAGGGAAGAAGAAGGTAGGAAGGGATTTGATGGGGCCTCTGGGTGAAGAGGTGAGGAGGAGCCAGCGGGGCGGCAGAAGTGGGACAGGTCTCAGGGGAAGCTAAAGCAGGGCAGTCCTCCAGTCAGAAAGCAGCTGGGGATGGGGCAGCCTCTGGAAGCGGCTGAGGATGGGGTGCGGTGGGTCTGGAGAGACAGCTTTCTTGGGGAAGCGGGAATCTACCCCGCTCCTCAGCAGGCAGGCGGGGAGAAAAGCTAGCCGGCTGTCGGGCAGCTCACCTCGGGATAGCAGTCTTTCGCTAACACCTGTAACATCGCTGTCTTCCCACACTGCACATCTCCCACCAGAACGAGCTTACATCTGGCCACGACTGGCTGGGGGGGGCGTCTCTCCTTCATGGTCTCAGCTTTCGCGGGACTCAGACTTGGATCTTGAGAGGCGAGGTTTGGTAGTTGCGTGCCAGCACACAAGCCCTGGTGGATTCTCTGCCTCCCTCCAACTGAGGCGGAGGCCGGCACAGCCACATTATATATCTCTGGCTGAACCAATCGCAAAAGGAGGCGGACTCTGTTGCAGCCAATCCCTGCGGTAGGATCCCCTCCAGCAGCCAATGGTAGGAGCCTCTGAGTCAGCGCCCTCTTCCTCCGGTCCCTTTCTCTTAAAGCTGTACTATTTCTTCCCCCGAAGGGGGATTCCCACGCTGTTTTGCATTTGTATTAGGAAAGGGGGACGGTACTTGAAGGAAGATTAAATGATCTTGAGTGTCCACCAATTAATGTCAAAAATCATAAGCTAGCTTTAGAAGCAGGAAGTGAGATCAAGCTGGAATTGTAGGGACTCTCGCAGTAGAAGAGCAAGACCTGCTTTAATTATAGGTGGGGCGGACGGGGGGCGCAGGTGGGTGAGGGGAAGCTCGGGTTTAGCACCAGCGATCTCTGACTTTTTTGCTCCATCTAATTTTCATCCAAACCAGTTCCTCCTTCTGGGTCCCCTGCCTATCAGCTTCTGCTGTACCTGTATTAAAGCCCAAGTCTGTTCCTCAGGCATCACCTTCACCACGGGGGAGGGGGGGTTAGGGGGCGGGATAGGGAAACAATTAAAAAAAAAAAAAAATTCTAGCATTGGCACGGAGCCTGTGGCTCAAGTGACTAAGGCGCCAGACACGTAAACCAGAGCTGGTGGATTCGAATCCAGCCCTGGCCCGCCAAACAATAATGACGGCTGCAACCAAAAAATAGCCGGGCGTTGTGGCAGACGCCTGTAGCCCCAGCTACTGGGGAAGCAGAGGCAGGAAATTCGCTTGAGCCCAGGAGTTGGAGATTGCTGTGAGCTGTGACACCACAGCACTCTACCCAGGACAATAGCTTGAGGCTCTGTCTCAAAAAAAAAAATTCTAGCATTATCTGAAAAAAACATACAGCACCTGACCCAGAGATAGGGAAGAAAGGAAGAGAATAAACTGAACAAAAGTCTCTGTCTGTTTGGCCAGACAACCTGTCACCCCAAGGCTAGCAGGAGCTGCTTATAGGTGTTTTTTTCTGCTGCCTAGGTTCAGCTTCCTGGATGATTCAGGCACAGCCCTACTTCCATGTTGACACATAATGACACTGATGCACTAATGTGTGTCACCTGGTTAAAGTCCAGACTGGAACTGGGACTTTGGGCTACAGAGGTTGAGATGAGCTGGGTAACTGCCTAACAGCCCTGCCCCTCAGAGACCTTGGGTTTTTTGTTTGTTTGTTTGTTGGGGTTTTTTTGTTTTGTTTTGTTTTGTTTTTTTGTCACCCTTGGCATCGTAGCTCACAGCAACCTCCAAATCATGAGCACATGTGATTCTCTTGCCTCAGCCTCCCAAGTAGCTGGGACTACAGTTGCCGACCATAACACCTGGCTATTTTTAGAGATGGGGTCTCACTCTTGCTCAGGCTGGTCTTGAACTGGTGAGCTCATGCAATCCACCTGCCTTGACCCTCCCAGAGTGCTGGGATTACAGACATGAGTCATGGCCTAGAGTCCTTGTATCTTGAGGAGCCTCTCTACTAGACAGAACCATGATGTACACAGCTTAAATAAACCACTGATTTTTCCAGAACCAAGAGTCCTAACAAGGCTTCCTAGGAATGAAGAAGTAAAGGAAGACCAATCTTGGGCAAAATTGAGAGCAATCACTTCCTCTCATCAAGCCCAGACCCTCTGGAGCATGCCTTGGGTCTTGTTCCATCTGACTTTACTCTTCATTCACAGTCATTGCTGCCCCACCCAGAGATATTTGTTCTGTGATAAGAAGGCTTAGAAGCCTTCTCTAGACCCAAAGAGACAGATCTCTAAGAGTAGGATTTCAGTCCCCATTATATACAGTAGGAGAGTGGAGGTTATTTTGAGAATAGTTTGAAACACTATCCAGTGTCCCTTCAGTGGCTTCCAAGTCCTAGCTGTTTGGCAGAGGTCTCTGGTACCAAAGCCTGCGTTCCCTCTACCCATCTCCTAAGCTCCACCCACTTCCACTCAGGACTCAGAAATCAACTGAAGGGAGTCTTCAATGTAGAAAAGGGGTGCTACCATTAGCTGGTTACCCTCATCTTTTAAGATTTCTGGAAGTTCCTTCCCCCAGGCCTCATCCTCAGCCCTCAGATGATGTTCTGTCTATAGAATTCGTCCTCTTCTTGCCCTTTTCCAGCAGGCCAACAGCCTCTCTGAGCTGCCCATAAGTATGATTTGGGAGAGTTCCAGGAACAGCTGTAAGTTCATGGACTGCCTCAATCTGGAATCCTTTGCCTCAGCCTGACATTCTCCTTCTGTATCCTCCTGTTCCCTGCCCCAGTCTCACCTGGACTTAGTTCTGAAAGCATTAGTAGGGTTCCCATACATCCTCTTAACCCTTAACTTCACCAATTGTTTGTTGCCCCCAAAAAAATTTAGCCTTCTCCCCCTGTTCCCTCCAGCCTCCTCCTACATACACACCCACCCACTACTCCAAATAAACAATCAATGTAAGTAAAAATGGTTCCTGCTATGCAAACAGGTTCATTTGACCTCTGATAAGATTGCCATTCCTGAGCTCCTCTGAGATAGAAATTCTGGGAGCTGGTGCTAGCACTGATTCTTCCCTGGGTGGCTACATTTCCAGGTTGGGCAGCAAAAAGCCTGAGCCACAATACAGAACAGCCTCCACTGTAGCTGAGAATCAAGATATGTCTCCAAAGATATTTTGTGGGTCATATGTTAATGAGTTGTGGTGGGAAAGGTATTATGTATGTGAGTGTGTGTGTTAGGTCAAGAGGAGGATGGTAACATGAAAAGAAGATGAAGCCAAAGTTCAGCAGGTCTGGCTGTTAGCTTTCTTTAACAAGCTATGTGCCTTTGGGTAAGTCACTTCCTTCTCTGGGCTCCCTTCCTTAAATGTAAGATGAGGATTAAAGAGGTTTTTAGATTGTTTTTTCTTATTAGTACTTAGACTCCTTTCTCCAGTTGTTTTTTTGTTTTTTTGTTTTTTGTCTTTTTGACTATGTCGCCCTTGGTAGAGTGCCGTTGTGTCACAGCTCACAGCAACCTCAAACTCTTGGGCTTAAGCGATTCTCTTGCCTCAGCCTCCCAAGCAGCTGGGATTACAGGCACCCACCACAACACAAGCTATTTTTTGTTGCAGTTGGCATTGTTGTTTTAGCTGGCCTGGGCTGTGTTCAAACCCTGCCAGACCCAGTGTATATGGCAGGTACCCTAACCACTGAGCTATGGGCGCTGAGCCTTTTTTCTATTTTTAGTAGAGACAGGGTCTCATTCTTGGTCAGGCTGGTCTCAAACTCTGAGTTCAAGTGATCCACCCATCTTGGCCTCCCAGAGTGCTAGGATTATATAGGCAAGAGCTACCACACCCAGCCTCAGAGAAAGGCTTTGTACAAAACAGGTTAAGGCTGGTTACAGTGGTTCATGCCTATAATCCTAGCAACTCTGAGAGGCTGAGGTGGGAGGATTGCTTGAGGTCAGGAGTTTGAAACCAGCCTAAGAAAGAGTGAGATCTTGGGTCTACTAAAAATAGAAAAATTAGCTAGGCATTTTGGGGGGCTCCTGTAGTACTAGCTACTTTGGAGGCTGAGGAAAGAGGATTGCTTAAACCTAGGAAGTTGAGGTTGCTGTGAGCTAAGTTGTGCCATAGCACTCTTAGTTTGGGCAACAGAGTGAGACTCTGTGTCAAAACAAAACAAAACAAAACAAAACAAAACAACTTTTTCTTGTAGAAATGTTTAAACATTTAAAAAAGTTAGAATAATACAATGAACCCCCATGTACCCATCACCAGCCTCATTAATTATCAACATGATCTTGATTCATCTATATCCCCACCCAGTTTTCTCCCCTACATCTCCTGTACTGGATGATTTTAAACAAATTTTGGGAATCACATCATTTCATCCACAGATATTTCAGAAAGAATTCTTTGTTAACATAACCACAATACCATTATCACAGCTAAAAATAAATGAATAACTTCTTAATATCACCAAATATCCTGTCAGTGTTAAAATTTCCACAATTTTGTTCATCTTGGATTTATTCAAACAAGAAACTAAAAAAGGTCCACATGTTAAATTTGGTTAATGTGGCAGTGTTTTGTTTTTTATTTAATTTTTTGAGATGCCTGAGATCAAGTGAATCTGCCTACCTTAGCCCTGCAGAGTGCTAGGATTACAGACATGAGCCACTGCACCTGGCTATCAATGTGGTCTTTTTTTTTTTTTTTTTTTTAGACAGATTCTCACTTTGTCCCCCTGAGTAGAGAGTGTCATGGCATCATAGCTCACAGCAACCTCAAACTCCTGAGCTCAAGTGATCCTCTTGCCTCACTTTCCCAGTAGCTGGGATTACAGGTGTCTTCCACAATGCCTGGCTACTTTTACAGATGGTGTCTCACCCTGGCTCAGGCTGGTCTTGAACTCGTGAGCTCAAGCAATCCACTGCCTCGGCCACCCAGAGTGCTAGGATTACAAGTATGAGCCACCTCACCGGGCCCTAATGTGTCTTTTTTTCTTTTGCAGTTTTTGGCCAGGGCTGGGCTTGAACCCGCCACCTCCGGCATATGGGGCCAGCACCCTACTCCTTTGAGCCACAGGTGCCACCCCACCTAATGTGACTCTTAAGTGAATTTTATTTTATAGGTTCCAACTCTCCTTTTTTTTTTTTTTTCTTGCAATTTATTTGTTGAAGTAACCAGGCTGTTTGTTCTACAGTGTCTTCCACTTTTCTGGATTTTGCTGATTACTTCTTCATGGTATTGTTTACATGTAGTAAAGTAAACTCTTTTACAAACTACATCTTTTTTTTTTTTTTTTTTTTCAGTTTCTGGCTGGGGCTGGATTTGAACCCGCCACCTCTGGCATATGGGGCCGGTGCCCTACTCCTTTGAGCCACAGGCGCCACCCTATAAACTACATCTTATGCAGAATCCAAACCACAAAAAATATGACAAAAATCCTCTGACACAGCATTTTTGAATCAGAATGGTTGCATCAGAATGGGAGAAATGGAGGGGGGAGTCACCCAATTTTCTGTCCTCTCCTTGAGTACCTTCAAGGGACAGACCCCAGGGAACAGTTTTTAAACTTCTGGTCTGGGTTATTTCCTCTAGTGTGTGTATAAACCACAAACCCAAAGCCCAGCCAAGCTGCCCTATTTTGGGGTGGTGGTGGTGGTGTTCTGATTACTCTGATAAGTTCCCTATCTGGGACAGTAGCACAATACACAAAGACATCCAGGATGGCAGCAAATTAAAATTCACTCTGACTCTTATCAGAGAATATACAAGTCCAGTACTGTCTCTGCCCTAGGGATTCTGGCAAAGAGTTCCCAGTCACCCTGCCACCTTGATCTCCCAGGAGTCTGGCAAGTGAAGGCCCATTCTCTTCTGTCCTTCACATGACTCAAGCGCTCCACTTCTCAGTCCTAAAGGATCACTTTTCATGACGCCTGACCTTCTGACTGCTGGTATTGTAGCTGGCTGGAGTGCTAGCCAAGTTTTGAAGACATAGTCCCTGCCTTCAGGGAGTTTACAGCTAAGAAGGAAGATATGCAAAAAGCGTGGTAATAATTAACACAAAGTTCAGTAGGAGTGCAGATCTGGTCAGGTAACCAAAGAGGGTCATTTCACCTGACCATTTTGATACAGTTGGAAGGGAGAAGACTATGGATGTAGGAAAATGCTACACACACCCAAGGACTGAAGAATCAATCTAATTGACTAGAACAGATAATTGCAGGGAGTGAGGGGGACAGTGTTTCAGACAGCATAATTAGGAAATCTGCTGCTAAAATATTATAAAATGCACTTCAAATCCAAATCCAAAGGTACAGGAGTTTATACTTTTAGAAAAATGCATATAAGTACATAAGTGCATGTATACTTACATGGTTTTTTTGTTTTTTGAGACACAGTCTCACTATGTCGCCCTCAGTAGAGATGGGTAGCATCACAGCTCACAGCAACCTCAAACTCTTGGGCTTTAAGCGATTCTCTTGCCTCTGCCTCCCAAGTAGCTGGGACTACAGGTGCCCACCACAACGCCCAGCTATTTTTTTGTTGTAGCTGTCATTGTTGTTTAGCTGGCCCAGGATGGGTTCAAACTCATAACCTCCAGTGTATGTGGCTAGCGCCCTAGCCACTGAGCTACAGGCACGGAGCCAATACATATTATTTTTGATTGTCCACGCCCTCCAGCCAAAAGACCTCCAAGAAGACACCTGTAGTTGAACAAAATTGGGTTTGTTGACTCATTTCAGTAAGAAGAATGCACACCTTGGTGGAACTGTGGCACAGCCAATAAAAAGGTGTTAGAAAGGACTTAGGATGTGGAGTTATATTTGGTGTTTTAGGGGAGTGTCAAGGAAGCAAAACTGCTCTGGATTGGATAATGGTCCAAAAATGGGATAAATCTGATCTAGAAAGGGGGAAGAATGAAGCCAGGGTAAAGCTGTGATTGGTAAAGACACAACATTCACTTATTAGCTAGGATGCATAAATTGTTGGTTATTTTTGTGGTTTGGACCATGATCACAGAGAGGTCTTATTTTTGTCTTTTATCTATTTTGTCTATTTTGTTTTAGTGTGGCCTTGCCTGATGTTGGTATTTTGTGAAATGCTTCTGTTTGACAGGAGAAAACCAAAGCATCACTGATAGTACCAGGCAGCTCCTGGTTACCAGGGATCACCTTTCTCCCTCTCAGACTCCCCTTCTGCTCCTCTTCCTGGCATCTGGGCATTGGTACATAAGCCGGATGAGAAAGCAAAAGGGAAAACAGGCTTGGCGCCTGTGGCTCAAGCGGCTAAGGCGCCAGCCACATACACCTGAGCTGGGCAGGTTCAGATTCAGCCCGGACCCGCCAAACAACAATGATGGCTGCAACCAAAAAATAGCTGGGGGTTGTGGCTGGCACCTGTAGTTCCAGCTACTGAGGAGGCGGAGGCAGGAGAATCGCTTGAGCCCAGGAGTTGGAGGTTGCTGTGAGCTGTGATGCCATAGCACTCTAACCAGGGGGACAGCTTGAGGCTCTGTCTCAAAAAAAAAAAAAAAAAAAAAAAAAGCAAAAGGGAGAACAAAAGGAAAGAGAAGAATTTTCTAGGAAAACTTCCTGGATGGAGGAGCACTGAACTGTGATGCAAAACAAGACGAGGATGCTGAGGGGTGGGCCAGAATGTAGGAAATGTCAGAGGAGAATGGGGTGGGGTGGAAGCAAGAGTTAGAGGTCTGGGGAAGAGACCTGTGTATGTCTGTGTATGTGTGTGTTTCTGTGAGTGAATAAAAGGATGTACGGAAGGAGAGAAGATGGGAAAGACACTGAGTTGGATTAAGAAATAGAAGGTGGCCAAGGATGGGGCCAGAGCAAAAATAGAGGGAGGCATTGAAGACAGTGATCATGAAGAAGCCTGTGTTCCGCCTGGTTCCAGCTGAGCTAGGGCTGGGAGTGGAGGCACATAGAGGCGCAGAAGGGGCCCAAGGGAGTTCAGCCGGAGCCACACATAGGCCAGCACTTGGAGAACAGGAGACTAGGAAAATGCAGCACCCAGGGCTTCCTGCTGTATCTTGCCACCACTCCCAGGGCTTGGCCAAGACCAAGGTGAGCCCTTGCTGAGTGAGAGTAATTCTAAGGGAAGGGAGGGACATAGGAGTGAGCTGGGAAATGATGTGGACCCTGAGCCAGGCCTGCTCCCACTCCAGTTCCCCAGGCCCAGCTATTTCCTCCTCCTCCCCTGTAGCATCTCCCTCACCCCTTTACCCAATTGGAACCTTCCTTTTCTTCCCTTCCACTATAGCCTCTCTGGGGATCTTCTTGCTTCCACTCTCCTGGGCCCCTCTCAGAAGTCCTTCTTGATCTGGCAAAGACAGATGTAAGTATAGCTCTTCCCCCTGCCTACCCTTAGATTTCTTACCTGCAAAAGGGAGGTAAACCTGTTACAGTGGGGAAATGGCTAGAAGGACATGTAGTTTCTCCATTTCTAAATGGCTAGATTAGGCTCAACTCCCGTAGCTGAGTGGTTAGGGCACCGGCCACATACACCAGGGCTGGCAGGTTCAAACCCAGCCTGGGCTTGTTAAAACAACAATGACAACAACAACAATAAAATGTTCGGCCATTGTGGCGGCACCTGTAGTCCCAGCTACTTGGGAGACTGAGGCAAGAGAATCACTTAAGCCCAGGAAATTGAGGTTGCTGTGAGCTGTGATGCTACAGCACTTTACTGACAGCAACATAGTGAGATTCTACTTCAAAAAATAAATAAAGACTAGATTAAAAATAAACACATGCAACTGTATGAATTACGCCCATCCTCTGCTTAAAGTCTTCCTGTGGGGTCAGGTTCATCTGGATTTTATTCTTGGGCTCAGCACCTGCAGCTCAGTAAATAGGGCACCTGCCACATATACCAAGGCTGGCGGGTTTGAGCCCAGGCTGGGCCTGCTAAACAACAATGACAACTGCAAACAAAAAATAGGTGGGGGTTGTGATGGGTGCCTATAGTCCCAGCTACTTGGGAGGCTGAAGCAAGAGAATAGCTTAAGCCTAAGAGTTTGAGGTTGCTGTGAGCTGTGATGCTAGGGCACTCTACCAAGGGTGACTTAGTGAGACTCTATCTCCAAGTAAATAAATAAATAAATAAAATCCAGCTTCTCATCCTAGCTGACAGAGCCACATCTGCCCTTGCCCCCTGGCTGGCCTTGTCTCTGGTGGCTCTTCCTCTCCCACTATGCTCCAGCCACATTGAACTTATTTGGATTTCAATAATGGCTTATAGACTTTCTGTCTAAAAGACAGTCAGAAGGGGCAGTTCTTTCACAATGGCTTCCTGCGCCCAGCTCAGTGGCTCAGTCTGGGGCCCCAGACAATGCCCAAAGTTCTC